>CM076583.1:1004443750-1004705193 GCA_034641835.2 Pinus albicaulis | reverse complement strand
TCTAAGAAGTATTGGGAGAGAAGAAAGGTAGTTAGGACATGGTAGTTAGCTTGATGTGTTTATAGATGTGTTTACATGTATTTACATGTGGTGCTGACCAAACACCAAAGTGGTTTCCATCAAGTCCAAAGGGGGGTATTGCTGGAATTATAGATAATATGTAGTCCTTGATAGAAAAATAGTTACTAAATATGTCAACATTATGGGAACATGATGGTTATGGAAAGCTAGTACAAATGTGATAGATATGATGGACAAAAGAATGGAAAGTTTAGAGATAGAGGAATGATAAAGGTGAATTTTGGGAAAGTATATGCGGATGTTGTGAAGGAATTTCACGTACATATGTAGGTATGATGAAGAGAAGTTGTAAAAAAAAATCCACACCATGGTAATTTGAATACCAGGCGTCTTTACCATGGTATTGGCCCATAGTAATGAGTGTGACAATAATTATTTGATCCCGTCAAAGAACACTAATGACATTACTAAGGGATTGGCCTAAGGTATTGGCTAATGCTAAAGCTATATAAGGATATGGGGATCAAAGTGTTAGTTGTGCAAGTTATGGGTTATTAACATGTAATTTGATCTAAAACATGTGTCCACTAAGCGGCATGGAAGAGGCTCAGATCTGATAGATCTGAAAGTATAGTGAAGACTAATTAAAATGGTTTCTTTATTTATTTATGATTATAGATAATAATGGTAGATATATGATGATAATGATATTATTACATAAATGTGTGATTTTGAAGTTTGCGAAGTCACGTGTTATGGCTGCAACAAAGGTATGTTTTACTGATTTTAGACTTGTATGTCTGTTTTCCTCTAGAAATTCGTGAACATACATGAATATTCTTTTGGGTAGTCACGCATTTATTTTGTGAAGTATTTTTAGTATTTGTAGATTATGTACACTGGTGTTAGGCATGGATGTCGCATACATACGCAGATATGATTTGTAAAAATCATGTATACATGCTAGGGTTTTTCAGTATGGGATGTTGATGATATTTGATCAGTTTTTTATGTTTGTTGTTATCTTTCGATGATGTTGCTTATCAGGATATTATGTGTTTTACAATACTGGTTGGGTTGAATTGGTTATGGAATGGAATATTGATTAGTTTTGATGCTATTTAGTGGTGATATGTTTTTTTTTTAGTGATCTGTGATGGATTGAGTATATGATTCAATGTTACAAACATTGTTATCGATGAAACATGTAACTACACTGGTACCTACATTTTGAGGTAGCAAGAAAAACACCCGATTTTGAAAAGTGGTGATGCAGAATCATAAAAAGAAAAATTGGAGCATGTTTTTGGCACTTTAAGTATTTTTAATTTTAATTTTATTCTATTATGTGATGTTTTTTATGTCGATTTTGAATAGTGGTGGTGTATTATCACCAATGTTTTTTTATAGGATTGATTTTGACACTATAGATTTTCTAATGTCTTCTTCTTCCGTGAGATGTTTATTTTTAAGTGCATTTATGTACTTGTGTTTTAAAAATTAAAAAAATAATTTTTTTAAAAATAAAAACTTGTAATGATATCTTCACTTTTTCACATAGCTAAAATATGGAAAAAGGGTCAATATTCTAAAGTTTATATTTTCTACATGTTTATGTATTGTTAAATAATTTTTCAATGCACATCAAATAATTGTCACTAAAAAACCAATATTTTGAACCATATGACAAAAAAATACAAATTTTCAATATAAATAGAATGCAAAAAATACACTTTTAGAGACTTTTTGTTGAAAAAAACATGTTAAATAAACTAATTTTTTGGGAGAATTTTAACAAAAAAAAACTTAAGAAAATAACATTTTTATTGAATTTTATGTCAAAACATAATAGCAATCACATGTTTTTTGCAAAAAATAAGGGTTGTTCTCATAAAATATCAAAGTCTAAACATTACAAGTAAAACTGATTAATAGATCTCAAAAATGAGCTTTGTTTGCAAGCATAACTTAAAGATCCTCAACAATATCAACTAATACATGTTCAACATCATCTAGAACATCATTGATGGCTTCTTCCGCAACATTTTATACTTCATTTTGGTCATTTTCATCTTCTAATGGATCTTTCATGTCTGCAAATCTTCCAAAGTGTCCCTTTCCAATCATTCCATATAATGATGGTTGAGGTTCCTTTGCTTTTTTTGCCACACGTGATTCATTAAAATCCCCTTTCCTCAAACCAACTTCTTGCTTCGCATCTGGAAGGAATTCAAGAGCGTTAATTATTTGTTGAATAAATTTGCATTGCACTGGGTCTTTCTCAATGGCAATGCAATTTCTTCCTTTTAGTAGGCAACATGCTAGTGTTGTACCTAGTCATCAAGCACAAAAGAAATAAGTAAGAAAATTAGTTTGAAGACATAAAAAGTAAAAAATAAAATATTTAAATTTAAATTTGTATAATAAAACTTACCTGAACCTGAGAATAAATACAAAACCCATTCTCCTTCATTTGAACATAGATCTATAAGATAGTTAATCAATGCTTGTGGTTTTTGATAAATGTTAACTATATCTCCTTTTGCATCTTTATCCTCATATGTTAGTTTTCTTACAACTACATCATGAACCAATACTTGACTATGACTCTTCCCATCTACTCGATTCATAAGAATATGCTTATAGCTATCATATTTTGTCCAACATTCAACATGGATGAACTCACAATCATTTATAATAGGTTGATCTTCAGAAGAAACAATATTTGACTTATGCCTGTAACATAACATAGTAAAAGTTCAATTAAATTTTACATGCATAAAAAAATTTAGGAGTAATCAAACATACAATTTCAAAATCTTACCATGTAAGTTGCATCCTTGAGTTTGCTTTACCCTTGAAGCTTGTTAATAACATTGGAAATTGTGTGTCTAAATGAAATGTCACAAATCGCCAAAGTGGTGATGTTGTCACTTCTTGAAAACCCGTAACCACTTTACTAAAAGCTTGATAAGTATATGGTTCTCTATCATATTCAATGTCTGGGAAATTGAAACCATGAGGAATATCTACAATAACTAGGCCATATTCCCTTTTAGGTATTAGTGATGTAATGTCTTCACAGTCACCTTGTATTATTTGATATTGGACACTGTCGAGCCCATTCCAAATGTAATGATTAAGAGTAGGATCTAGTTCAACATTCATAAGATGCTTCCTTCTCATGTTCTCCATCTTAATTTTTTCAATAAAGCTTTTGAAAGTATCTGGTACTCCATTTCCATCCTTCTTCGACATCTTTAATGACATAAAAATATATATATGTATAAGTAATAAAATAAAAATAGTTTAAATATGAATAAAATGAATGTATAAATCAACATACCTTATTGAATGCAATATAAAAATCTTTAAGTGTTGTTGTAGAACTTGCTTCTGGGTAGTGGCGCACAACATCATCCCAACTGTCTTGATTCAACATTTTAACCATGTGTTTTTGTATTTTCATAAAAAAATTATGACTGAATAAATCATTTTAAAATTGTTAATATAGTGACATGTATAACAAATTCTACCAACATCATTATGTTTTATTTAAAAGAAAATTATAATGAAAGGAAAATAAGAAATAATTCAAGAAACTTACTTTTGAAATTCTGCACACATTTCTTCCATTGATAATTCACTCGACTTCACACGGGCTAATACTGATTTGACTAATTTATCATCCTTCACACCTTGCATTGTTCTCCAAGGTGTGATAGTCATATCCTCTGGAAGCTGCTTCATTTCAGGACCCCCCTTACTGTTGGTACATATTATGGATTTACTCTTTCTAACCTTCTGATTTTTTATGGAAATATTCTCCCACCGATCAAAAATCTCATCAATCAAATCCCATACCTCCCCAGTTCTAAATGCCAATTGAAAAATGTTATCTGTGCCTCTGAAGAAATTTGTATTCAATTTTCCATATTTTGATTTTTTTTCATCAATTTGATAACCTATTTCCATTAAACATTCCTTTCGAAATGCTACACTAACTTGTGTCTTATCCCCACCACATTTTTCTATGAATTCATTATGAATAAATCTGACCCTTTGGATGAAAGTCATTTTCATTCTATACTCATTATCTCCATTATGATCCCATGCCAATAACTTTGATTCCATTTCTGTTAAGCCAGCGTAAATGATGCATTTCATTGTTTGAAAAAGATAGTTATTGGGATATTCTGCAATCAATTGTCTCTTAGCCTCTATCGAATGGTTCCCTCCAATTACATAATATTTATAATCAAAACATTTTGTCTTGTCAAATGCTTGTTTGTTGGGAACCTGATGTGGATCGACAAGAACCACATAATCCACCACATGCGCATATGGATTGAACCTAAACAATGTTTTTAGATTATGTACATGTAGGTGATGGGCCTTTCTAATTTGATATTGAGATTGTCCTTCATCTGGCCTATAAAATTGGCTGACATTAAGCTCAAATTTTTGGCCACCAAGAATTAATTTATTCTTCCTCAACTCATATCGAATAGAATTTTGTTTTGTTTTAATAATGCCATCCTCTAACTCAGCACCTGGTGTTATGATTTCTCTTCTTCCATTAGAGCTTTCAGTTTGTTCTTCACTACTGCTCACGACCTTTACAGGTTCACCAATATTTGATTTCTTAGTTTTATTGGTTAACATATCAGTTCTTTTATAAACAAGCTCTTCATCATTAGGTAAAACAGAGACATCTTTGGCGATTTTTATTTTTGGTGTCTGATTTGTTTTCTCCTTTTGCACAATATTTCTAATATCCTCCTCACTAATTCTATCATAATTTTCAGTTTCATGTTCGACATCTTCAAAAGAAACATGTTTAAGTTTACTAGATTGACCCATCTTAGTGACTCTTGGTTGATCCCCTCTTTGTACTATGGCAATGTCACGAGCTTTTGATCTTTGCTTCAATCTCCTTTCCTCTGCTTTTTCTGTTTGAAAAGTGTTGATCACATGCATAACATTTGGCTCCAAATAATAAATACCTTCAAACATGTTTGAAAGACTCGGAACAAAATCCTATGAAACAAAATAGGACATGTCAATGATCAATAATTTATAAAACATTGAATCATCCTTACAATAATGCATAGCAGAAATAAAAATAAGCATACTTACAATGTTATTTGCAATTTTGCTTGATATTTCTTCAGAAAACTTTGTAGATCTTTCATCTGTGTCATACTTGACCTTTGATAGACGATATATAACCTTCTCGCGTTTATTAGCCTTCCTTGCAAGAACATATATAGTGTTTGTATTTGGGACCATACATATGTCTCGTACTTTTTCCATCACATCATATGGCTCATTTAAGTGAATCATACCACAAACCAGATAGATATGTATATCAGCCTCCGTTTCACTGTCTTCAAGATACCATGAGAAATCAATTTTATCTATTTCCTCAGTGTTCTTCCAATCAGAAATAAGCTTTAAAGAACTTGGTGCCTCACTTGCTTGACTTTTATTAGTGTGTGCAACAATGTCCTTACTGCGTCCAACAGTGTCCATAGTGCGTCAAGCTACAACTTTAGATTTGGGAGTTGTATCCATAGTGCGTCGAGCTGCAACCTTAGATTTGGGAGTTGCTGCCTTAGGTGTAGAAACATTCACAGAAATATTTTTTGATGTCATTTTCCTAATAAAAAGAAATATATATATTAGTTAATGTGAAAATAATGTCGATAAAATAAATTTAAAAAACAAAATTTATTTGTAAAACTAAATAAATTGAAATTAAACTAGTAAAATTAACTGTAGAAAATTTTCATTTAAAAACAAAATATTATAAACTATATTTAGATATATGTATATATATCTATATAATATGTTTTGAATACATTTTAACATTATTTTCAAACTTAAGTTTTTGTTTAATATTAAAAAAAACAAAAAAATTACTTACTACTTATTACAAATGTTAAAATTAATTTTTATTTTTTTTAAGCTAAAGATTTTATTAAAAAACCAAAATAATGTTAAATTTTTTTTTAAATTTTAATTGTGTTTTTTTATTAAATTTACACTTAAAAAATAATATTATAAAATTTTAAATATATTAAATAAAATTAAAGCATATATGTTAAAATTAAAATTTTAATAAAAAACTTATAATTTTTTATTATATTTTAAAATTTTAAAATTTTATTTTACAATATTAAAATTTATTAAAGTTTAAAAATTTTAAATATAAAATAAATTTTAAATTTTAAACTTTATATCATATCAATATATAATTATATACTTAAGAAACAAAATAAATACTATAATATAAAACATTATAATTATTTTAAAAATTTTAAAAATTTATATTAAATATTTAATACAAAACATTTATATTTAAAACAAAATTATAAAAAGCAAATTAAATTTTCTTTAAGTTTTATTTTATGTTCAAATTTAAAAATAATTAAAATAAAAATTTGATTTTATTTTAACATTTTTTCTATATTTAAATTTTAAGAAAAATAATAATTATTATTTTTTCGCGCCCGCCAGGGGCTGGAAGCTGGCTAGGTGGCGGCTGCCTAGCCGGCCTCTGGCCCCCAGCTGGACAGAGGACGATTCCGGGAATCGGCCTCCGCCCAGCCGGGGGCCTGAGGCGAGTTGGGCAGCCGCCCACGGCCGCCGCTCAGTCGTCCTCAGGCCCCTGGCTAGGCGGAGGTTGACTCCGGGGCCCCTGGCTGGGTGGATGCGGATTCTCGGAATCAGCCTCCGCCCAGCCGAGGGCCTGACACTGGTCGGGCGACTGCCCAGTCGACCTTAGGCCGCCGGCTGGGCGGAGGCCGATTCCCGGGAATCGCCCTCCGCCCAGATGGGGGCCTGAGGCTGGCCAGGTGGTACCCGCATCGGCCTCCGCCCATCCGGGGGTTGGAGGATGGTTGGGCAACCGCCCGACCGGCCTCAGGCCCCCGGCTGGGCAGAGGTCGATTCCGGGAATCGGCCTCAGGCCCCCAACTGGGCAGAGGTCGATTTCGGGAATCGGCCTCCGCCCAACCGGAGGCTTGAGGCCGGCCGGGCGGCTGCCCAGCCAGCCTCTGACCCCCAGATGGGCGGAGGTCGACCGGGCAGCCGCTCGTAGCGCTACCCAGGCGCAAAATATTTTTTTTTTAATTTTTTTTTTCCAATTAAAAAAAATAACTGTAATAACAATTAAATTTTTTTAATTTTTTTTTTTAACTAAACTATTATAAAAACAAAATTTAAAAAATATATATAAAAATACAATACAATACAATTAAAAAAAAAAAAACTATATAACAATATAATAAATATAAAATTTATAATTTATAATTATAATTTAAAAAATAAAATAAAAATATTAAACATAAAATAAAAAGTTCATTTTAAAACACAAAGTAGGTAATAAATTAAAAAAAATTATTTATAAATTTTATTTAAAAAAAGGAACAGTTATAATAAAAAAAAACCATTGTTGTTTAATATAAAATATAATACTTTACCATATTAAAATATATATATATATATATATTACAATATAAACAAAATCAAATTTAAATTATAAATTACAATTAAAAATCAAAAAATTGTCAAATAAAAAACAAAAAAAAACAATTTAAATAATGAAACCATCAAAATATATATATATATATATATATATATATATATATATATATAATTTTTTTTTTTATGTGGATGGTCATTTAACGGATTTTTCTGTCTAGATGAACCTATAAACCCTAAAAAAAAAAAAAAAAAAAAATTCTAAATTTTTGTCCTAAAAACCCCCAAAAAATTAGTTTTTTTTACATTTTCTTCACTAAAAAAATTTAAAAAAATTATGGTTTTCGAACCTAAAAACCTTTAAAAAAAAATTTTTGAACACAAAAACTATAGAAAAATAGATTTTCAACAAAATCGTCTTTAAATGGACAGAGTGGAAGGAAAACTAACCTTTGAAATGTAAAAAACTATTGTCACCAATGCCAACACAACGCCTCCACAAAATTACCAATAGCAACACAACGCCTCCAATGCCAATGCAATGCCTCCACGAAGTTACCAATGTCAATGAAACACCTCCACAAAATTACCAACAGCAACACAACACCTCCAATGCCAATGCAATGCCTCCACGAAATTACCAATGCCAACGCAACACCACCTGAAAATTGCTCTAAAAAATACCAGAAAACTTGATGTGATGTGATGAATAGAAACAATGATTCTTATTATATAGCGAATATTGTGTGATACGTTTATTGTTTAATGAATGTGGGATTAAAATTTAAAATTTAAAATATTTACATCTACTTCAATGTTAAATGATTCAAATATAATCTTGATTAAAATTTAAAACATAAAATACTTACATGTAGTTAATTATAGTTTCTATTATAGATAAAATAGTTAATTTTAATATTTTAGTTAATATTTACATGTACTCAAAGTTTAAAATCATGGTATTAAATTTTAAAATTTAAAATATTTACATGTAGTTAATTATAGTTAACATTATAGTTCAAATAGTTAATATTTGCATGTTGTTATTATTGTTAAAATTTACATGTAGTCAATCTCAAATCATTCAAATAAGAAAATTATTTTAGTTTCGAATGCATGCATGAAAGGAATATTTTGTGGATATTTTGAATAGAAAGTATAGTGAAATATTTCAAGACCAATCGTCTATTAAGAAATTTTGAAATATATTTTAGATGAATATAATGTAGGTTTAAAATTTAAAATTTAAAATATTTACATGTAGTAATTAGAGTTAAAATAGTTAATATTTGCATGTAGGTATTATAGTAATATTATAGTTAATACTTACATGTAAAATATGCCAAATCATTAAAAAAATAACATTATTTTAGTTTGGAAGGCATGCATGATAGAAATATTTTGTGGATATTTTGAATATAAATATTGATAAAATATTTCAACACAAACAGTTTATTAAAAAAAATTTCAAATACATTCTTTGACTAATATTTTGTACGAAATATTTGAAATGAAAATTTTGGAGGGAAAGTTTTTCGCGAAATTTTTTGGGCGGAAAATTTGGAGGGAAAGTTTTTCGCGAAATTTTGCGGGGGGGAATTTGGAGGGAAATTTTCAGTCTTTAAGCTATATATTTTAAGTGGGAGAGGCATTTGTATCATTCAACCTATTCTTTTTGAAAGCCATGGTTTCTTCTGATAGCGAAGTTTTTCTTTGTACAACATCAACATCTTCATCACGCAACAATTCTATTCAGAGTGATGAATATAACAGGAGTTCATTCACCATGAATAGAGAGTCAAAAAATCGACTTGGTTGTAATCCTAAGGATGATGAGAACAAAATTGATGAGGTGCAGAAAAAAGAAATTTATGCAAATCGAGAGTCAGTTATTCCACTTACTCTTAATCCTAAGGATTATGAAAGCAACAGTGATGAAGGGCATGATGAAGAATTTCCAGAGTCAAGATTTTCACTTTGTCCTAATCCTAAGGATTATGATGGCACCATTGATGAATGGGGAGATGAAGAATATCCACTTCAACTTAATCCTAAGGATTATGCAAGAACCACAGATGAAGAGGGGAATGAAGAATTTGCAGAGTCTAAATATCCACTTCGTCTTAATACTAAGGATTATGCTAGCACAACTGATGAAGAGGGGAATGAAGAATTTGCAATGTCAAAATATCCACTCTGTCCTAATCCTAAGGATTATGCCAGCACCACTAATGAAGAGAGGGATGTAAAAATTCCAAAGTCAAAATATCCACTTCGTCCTAATCGTAAGGATTATGCCAGCAACACTGATGAAGAGGGGAATGATAAAGTTCCAGAGTCAAAACATCCACTTTGTCTCAATCCTAAGGATTATGCCAGCACCACTGATGAAGAGGGAAATGAAAAATTTACAGCGTCAAAATATCCACTCCGTCCTAATCCTAAGGATTATGCGAGCACCACTGATGAAGAGGGGGATGAAAAAATTTCAGAGTCAAAACATCCACTTCATCCTAATCCTAAGGATTATGCGAGCACCACAGATGAAGAGGGGAATAAAGAATTTGTAGAGTCAAAATATGCACTTCATCCTAATCCTAAGGATTATGCCAGCACCACTGATGAAGAGGGGAATGAAGAATTTGCAGCGTCAAAATATCCACTTTGTCCTAATCCTAAGGATTATGCTAGCACCACTGATGAAGAGGGGGTAAATTTCCAAAACCAAAATTTTCACTTCATCTTAATCGTAACGATTATAAATTCACCACTAATGAAGGGCGGGATGAATAATTTCCAATAAATATAGATTCAAGGCATTCATTTATTCCTAATCCTAAGGATTATGAGAGCATTAGTGAGGAAGGGGAGGGGTGGGATGAAGAAATTCTAGTGAATACAAACTCAAAGCTTCTACTTATGCCTAATCCCAAGGATTATGAGAGCACCAGTGAGGAAGGGGAGGATGAAGAGTTTCTTGCAAGTGATAATTTTATAGTCACAAATTTGAATATTGCATTTTCTCTAAGTGATCATTTCAAAGACAATCATGGTGATGAAGAATTGAATCCTCCTAGGGAAGAATTTGAAAGCATGGATGAAGATGGTGAAGAATTTCATCTGAGTCAGAGTTACAAAAGCGTCGATGATTCTTGTGAAATTTTTTCTTCAAGTGATGATGGTAAAGAAAAATTTTCAAGCAATGATGTTGATGAATTTCTTAACTATGTTGAGGATGATGATAGGGGGATAATATTCCTCCTAATGGTGATGAAACTGATTTTACAAAGGATGATGGAATGATGAAGCCATTTCAAGAAAATATTGCAACTAGGAGTAGGAGTAGACCTTTTCATATCAATCCAAAACATTCCAGTTATACAAGGGTGAGGACAAAATATCTTACAAAAAAAAGTTATGTCGTTCATTTGATTTCAAGTGAATGTTCTTGAAGGGATTTCTTGAAACATATGGATTTCAACTTTGTTTTGGAGAAAAGGAAAACATATATGTCAATGAATAAAAGCATGCAAAATTCATATTTAGTGGGTTGCATGCAATCTACACTAGCAGGTTATGGTTATCATATTGGGAATGTATTGCTCTATAGAAAGGCTTTCAAAATGTTGCATTCAATTGGTAATTGTCATTTGTCAAGAATCCAAGAAAAACTGGAAAAGGATCCCACATATTATTCATAAGTACGTTATAAACGGGAGGTGGGGCTGTTTGCAAATATTGCTAAGACATGGATGAAAGACTTCTTTTCAAATCATGGAGAGTGTATGCAAAATAAAGACGCAATACATATTCCAGATAATTTCTCGAGACGAGAAATATTCATCTTATACAGAGATTATGCAAAAGTTGTTGAAGGAGCTGGTAATTTTATTACATATTCTTATTTTACAAGGTTATGGAAAAATGAATTCAACAATGTTCGTATTCCTAAGAAGACAAGGATGGGGGTTTGCAACACATGTGCTTCTCCTAAAGCAAAAAGAGATAAATGCGAAGGGGAAGAAAGAGGTATGCGTTCAAAACATTGTTTTTTAAAATTGGATAGTTATCAACTATGAAAATATAATTATTCATATGATTCTTTTATTTTATGTACATATTCCGTTGTCAAAGAACTTCAACACCATCGTAATCAGCAAACAAGTGAAAGGAAAAAGTTGTATAAACATCGAAAGAAGTGTTATGATCATCCAAATAAATATCTGGGTTTGATAATTGATGGTATGGACCAAAAGAAAACACTTCTTCCACATTTTTTCCGCACGCCAAAAAAATTACAGGAGGAAAATTTCATTTAGTTTCACTTGGTTGGTTGTATGGTATTTAATGAGAAGATGTTTCCAAGAGTTTTCTTCACAACTCCAAATATTCACAATGATGCAAATATGACCATTAATATAATCAATGATGTGGTTACTCATTGGTCTGGTATTCTTCCTGAAGTTTTGTATTTACAATTAGACAACACAAGTCGTGAAAACAAAAATCAAGTTCTTTTTGGGTATCTCAACATGCTCGTTGAATTGGGAGTTTTTAAAAAGATAAAGGTTGGTTTCCTTCTTGTTGGGCATACTCATGATCATATTGATCAAATGTTCAGTCGTTTTTCAGTAACATTGATGAGGAAAGGTGTTGGAAGTCTGCCATCATTAATTGAATGTACTAAGAAATCGTACATTCCAGAGCCTGTTTTTCTTGTGTTGGAAGAAACTATTGACATGCAAAGGTTTATTTTGGGATCGCATGGTGAGGAGAAATGCATTGAACAACTTAACGACATTAGCTTCCAGCATTAATTTCGTATCAAAAAAATTGATGGGATAACACTTATATGGGGCAAGAAGTATTCAACTGTTGCAGAATGGGAGCCATCATCAGGTTTAGCATTTTTGAAGTTCATTCCAAAGCGTCCAATATTTTCATCAAAGATATTGTTATTACAGTCAGTTGCTGAACTCCATAATGCACGAAGGCATAAGGGAGACATAAATTATTCTGAATGTCTGGAGGAAATTAAAAGATGTATTAGAGAGACATATGAGTATTTCTATGTTGATGATTAAGTTTGGTGAGAGTCTTTTTTCAGTAATCAAAGTGATATGATTTCAAGATCAATAAATGTGAATACGCTTTTGAAGACTCCTTTTTTTTTCCACAAAATATGCCAAATGAACATTAGGAAACACACAGTGTTGAACAACAACAACCTCAAGCTATTATTAATTCCCCACAGGTAGAGGAAAGAGAAATCTATATTGGTTCTAGAAGATCACGTGCACAACGTGAAGCCATGGAAGACCTTTACGGGGGTTCTATGCATGATGTTAAGGAGGGTTGCATGATAGCAATGTTAGCAGATGAAGATCCACTTGTCTATCCATTTTGGATTGCGAAGGTTATAAAGGTCATTAATGAAAATGAAAATATTACAGTTTTTGATGTATATTGGTATGCCACAAGTACCCACCCTTTCAATGGTGCGTACAAGCTAGAGATGGTAGTTGAAAAGAAAATTGGCAGAAAGAGAAAAAGAAAGGGCCCAAATATAAATCGTCACCGCACAGATGTATTAAAATTGGAGGATGTTGACATACTTGTGTATGACTTCAATTTGACAAAGAGAGGAATTCTTCGGTTAAAGACCATAAATACTTTGAAGAAATTGCTACCAGAACAATTATTGTTGAGATGGGACTCTGCAAAATGTAGTCGTAGATCTACAAGACATTTGAACTCTGAAATGGTGGGCATGCATGTTGACTCAGATGGAGCACTAGTTGATGAAAGAGAAGAATATGGATCATCTTCATCTGCATCGAGTAATTCATCTGAAGATGTAGGTTCTAATGGTGTGCCAGAACCTATGGTTGATTTTGAATAACTGTCAAAGACACTTTTATGTAATTGATGTTTGCATGGTAACTTGAAATAAAATTTTTGACTTCCATCTGATTTTTCATGAAGTTATGAGGCATTTCTATGTTTGTTGGATTACATGTTTTAATTATGAACAATTCATCTCTTTAGAATATCGACAACGGAACAATGAATTACAAAAATAATTTATGTTATATTCAATGTACCAGTGTTGATATTTTGATTAAAAGTAAAATAGAAAATAGAAATTAATGTTGAATTTTTAGATTATGCAGTGATATTACCATGATATTATGTATTGTTACCATTTGGTATAAGATACTTTTAAAATTTTTAATAATTATATGTGTCATTGAAAGGGGACACTTTGTTTTGATGCTTGATTTTTAGGTTTTGGTTGAAATTAGATTTAAATTTGTCTTATGCTAAGATTTGAAAAGAGATAATTTTTTATCCTTTAAAATTAAAGTTATTCTTGGAATAATAAATTTTTCATTTACTTGTTCATTTTTAAAAATTCATTAAGTCATATAATTTCTCCATAATTTCATTGTTCAAGTATGTTGAAAACTTAATATTGAAAAACTTGAGATTTACAACTTGTCATTAAGGTTTTTATGCACTACAAAATTTTATCTTTAATTTTATGGTTGACAATAATTACAATTTTAGGGTTTTTTAGAGTCAAGATATTTTATGTTTAACAACATGGATGAAAATTTTTCGAAATGATAAGCCCTTCAGACATGTTTTTGTTTATCTTTAACATCATCTATCAATTTTTTTAGAATTTTACGATGTTTCAATGTCCTAATATGTTGTCTTTAATTCCATTGTTACAATGTGTCAAAAGTGTGACACAATTTTTTTTTGTTATTCCAGCATCAACAGGTTTTGTTTTGAGGGTGTTTTTTCAATCCTTTTTTCAAGAAACAAATTCCTTTTTAGCATAATTTTATAAAATTTTGAAATTTGACCTTGAGAAAAAACCAAATGCATTCTAGAATACACACTTTTTGTTTTTGGGGTGTTTTTTCATGTTTTTTGAGTGTTTTTGGGCTAGAGTTCCTATTTTCAGGTAGTAGTTCCTGTTTCATCGGCAATAGTGTTTACACCAAGTACAGGCAGTAGATCTAAGATCTAAGTTTGCATATATGTAAAAATATTTAGAAATGTTTAGAAATATGCAAAAGTATTCAGATCAGATCTAGTATAGACAAGAAAGTATATCTTCTTCAATAGATCTCCAAGGTGAAGGGTAGATTCCCAACTCTTGAAAACCAGCTCTCCAAATGGTGCACCAAAACACCCTGCAATAGTACCTATAGGAATAATGTAGATCTGGAAGGGAAACTATGCTGTAGGGTTTAGATAATAGTTGGCCACATGCCAAGATCTGAAAATGATGCCTAATCACTCCAATACACTCCTCCCAATGTAGTATAAGACTCCTCCACTGAAAAAGGGCACTGAAATGTCCTAGATCTGAATAGATCTAGCCTCCACTTACTGCATCTTGCAAAGACAACCTAACCATCAACATGATCTTTGTTGTAGTTGAAATAAGAAGCTTGGCCTAAAGCCATATAGTGGACTATGCAATACAAACTCTCCAAATAGCTACTCAATGGGAAGAGGTGGGATTCCTGAACAGGAACACCCAATGATAAACAACATTTGCAATCTAGGCTAAACAACCAAAGAAAGCACTATGTCTAAACAGACAAGATATCAAAATATCATATCATTTAATAACCCTTCTCATGTTTCCATCCTCTTCCTTTTATAATTTGAGAGCTTGCAAACCATAAACCACCTTCAATGAAATAGCTCCTTTCACATGAGCCATATCCATCTAAAACTACGTTGTGCCTCATTGATGGCCACTCCTCCAAGACAACGTTGTAGATTTGGTCACAGTTGACCGAGTCAAAATCTTCAGCCCCTTTCACACATAAGGGTACTTACTTACATAGCCAAGATGTAGCATTTTTCACATTTGGCATTGATTTATTTACTGTTTACAAGTTTTATGATCCTCTACAATTTTATTCATAAAACAGAAAAATAAAACAAAATTGAATATTCCCATTAGCTTAGGACTAATTGGGAATATTACAGTCCTCCCCTCCAAAATGTTGCTTGTCCTCAAGCAACTGATAAGGTGAGTGATGCAACTCTTTTCCTCCTCCATTGGTGACACAAGAATATGATAAGCTTCCTCCATGAGCTAATTTTTCACCACTCCACCCCTCCATGAATTGCTCCTCCAAATTTCTCATGAGATGAAAATATCCCATCCCATAAGGAGACAATAGATCACATGAAACAAACATGGCTTGCCCAATGTTCTCCCTGAAACATGTAGCATAAGGTACATGGATAATATCCATTCCATAAGGCACATACATACCTTCCCTCCTTCCTCCATAAGTCCCCATAAAAGTACAAGTACATCATCAATGTAGGGGATCAAAACAACATATATGCAAACATAAATTTGGGCATATGGAGGTGGGTCATAGTCCCACATGTGGAACCAACGTAGTACATCTCCTGCATGCATTAGATCTAGATGTGGTAAGTCAGTTTACCACCACTTATTTTCTGCCCATACCATCTCACCATGGCTGAAAGTGTGAGATATATTTGATGCCTTAGGGAAGCACCCATCATGTTGCAAAATCTCCCTTTGTTCAGCAACGGAGTGGCCAAATTCAGAATTTTTGTGGCCCAATATTTTTCATGAAGGTTACAAGATATAATACTCCTCGTTGGAGCCATGGCCTGCATAAACATGGTGAAATAATGCATACAATCAAAATATAAAACATGTTTTACAAGAGCATGTTTTTCACCAACAATCCTCATATAAATGGAGTGGTGCATAGATCTATCCCCTTCCTCAAAAAGGGAAAGAGAGGGATGATTTAACTCTTCCATAGAGGTATGTTGCTGCTCTATATCCACATGGTACATGCATCTTTGAAAAATTTGATATAGTTCTTCTTCAAATCCCTCCCAATAGTAGCTCCTCAAGATAATGTTGTTGAGCTTCATGGAATATGTTTGGCTAAAACAGAACTCTTCATATGCTCCTTGTAGCAAATTCTCCTTGAGCTTGGAGGCTCTAGATAAGAAGATCCTACCATGATCATAGATGACTCCATATTGCATTAAATATCTTTCATCATGTAGAAATTCATAAAGAATCATGCATGTGTGAAGATCCTTAGAATATTCCACCAACAATTGGGATTTCAAATGTGGATCTAATCTCCCCAACAATGACAGTGTTGATAATGTGTCAACTGAAATGTATGCCATGTTGCTGCTCTTCTCCTTGACATCTCCCATGCCAAAGTTGTATGTTGGAAGGCCATACCTCCCATTTCTCTCCTCCTTGACATCTCCAATGCCAAAGGTATAAGATGGAAGGTTGCTATTCCTTCCTTTCTGCCCTTCTTGCATATGCACATGCTTAAATGAAAATGGAAGTTCTTGGAAGTTAGTCTCCCATGGAAGGCTATCATCTATCCAAAACCTCCTTGGTCTTGCCAAAGTATGCATGTGTGACCACCATCTCCTCTCATGTATGGAATATTTCTCTCCAAATGAGATTGTATTCTGATTCTTTATAATCAAGGACTGCCCTCCTTGCTCCATGATGGTGCCATTTTTCATCCTTGCAGCATCTCTTCTCAGCGCAATATGAGATGAGAGAGTGAATAATGGTGATAAGGGGAAAATATTTCCCTTCTCCTTGAGATTTTCCAACACTCTCAGCGCTGTAGTATGGTCTTCTAATGCTCCCTTCCTTCTTGGATATATGAATGGAGCATCAAGGTATCAAACATCTTTCACCAAATCTGAATCAGGTGGTCTCCCAGGTGGTTTACCACAAGATAATGATGTCTCATGGATCACCCCCATGTGCATAACAGATGGGATCATCATATCCCTGATTCCACTTTGCAAATTCATCTCTCATTTATGTGTGGAAGTCCCATGATAATGGGGTATCACTCTCAAGGATGAAAGAATGCTTTTGATTGGAGTAATTGCCCAACCCTTTCCTCCATGTAATTGTGGATCATATTTTGTCATGTCAACATTGTGATCCTTCCTCTATTCTTCTTCTCCTACCTTCTACAATATCTCATAGTCTAGGGGGCTTCCTTTAGATTTAATTAACCCATGAACACCGAACATCTCCTTGGCATCAAGAGTCTTGATCACAATGGACTGATCTGTCATAGTGTGTGCTCCCAAAAATGTATGCAATGTTGGAACACATTTCCTCCGTTTTTTTGTCTCATTGTCTATCATCATAGACACATGCTACTCATTATCTTCATGTGTAATATCCTTGGGAGATTCTTGTAAAGGTACAAGAGCCCTTCTAGTGGAATCATTTACTTCACCTCAATCTCCCAATAGAAGTAGATCTCCTCCTACTCTCACAGTGCTGGAGGATCTTTCCAACGCTTTCTCTTCCTTCTCCTCATCAATGAAGGATGCCTCATCATTAAGAGATCCTTTTTATTGACCTCCTCTTGAAAAAGGAATCCTCATGTCTTCTTCTTGAGAAGAAATTTCTTGCTGAAGTGGGGCCTTTTCCCTTGGAAAATAATGTAGCAGATCTTTAACCCCCTCAACAATGTTCTGGAATGGATTTGGCTTCACAGATCCTCCAAACTCATGTAAAGGTTATGAATTCTTGGGCTTGGTTTTCTCACCCAAGAAAGTTTCAGATTGCATAAAATCAAATCTTTTCACCAGCCTCCTAGTGAACTTTTCATAAGTAGAGATATTAGCATTTTTCAATGAAGAAGATTCAAATAACCACTAGGCATAAGCCTTACCTTGGAGATGCAGCACTGCCACTCTTATAGCTTCTTCTTCTAAAACTTGATGCAGCTAGAAATATGTGTCTAGCTTCCTTACCTAAGACTTGGCTGAGCTCTCGGGTGATCCATCAAAAGTAGGTAGAAGACCCTACCCAAAGTGTGTTGCATGCACCCTATCCTTCTATTTTATTTGTTGGATCTTCTTTCTTCCTTAAGTTGACAAAACTCTGGGAAGCTTAGATGCTCCTTGAATCTTCTATACTAAGACTCATATTCTTGGAGATAGTCACCAAGACTCTCCTCCTTTGGTGTCTCTCCTTCTTCTTCTTCTCTTGCTAGGAATGTAGGCATGCTACAATGTTCTAGATTTGACTGTGTGGATGAATTCTCACACACATGATATGAAGAAATGGGGATTTCTCCATGTGAAAATATTCTTGAGGGAACTGCATGTCTTTCCCTTCTCATTCCCCTCATTTCTCTTTTCAGGTCATGCACAGTTTGGAACAGAGTTGATGAGAAATATTTCCCTTTCATTCTTCCAGATAAAGGGGTTTTACCCTTGTCTTCTTTTTCTTCTATGTAATCAATCTTCTTTTGTCTTCTCTTTAGATATCTCTCCTCTCCATCAGTAAGAGGTTCTTCTTCTTTGGAACACATATTGGCTTCTTAGAATGCACGGGCTATGCTAAGATGATGCTCTGATAGCATTGTAATATCCCAAAATGGGGAATGCAGCAACATAAGGCAGTTATGTAGAGAAATAACGCAGTTCATCCAAAGCAAAGAAGGAGGACAATAAAAAGGCTCTTCAAAAGTATTTACAACGGAAAAATAGATGTATAATGAGGCCCATAAGATTCG
Source organism: Pinus albicaulis (assembly GCA_034641835.2). Taxonomy (NCBI): domain Eukaryota; kingdom Viridiplantae; phylum Streptophyta; class Pinopsida; order Pinales; family Pinaceae; genus Pinus; species Pinus albicaulis. The sequence goes on along the minus strand of CM076583.1, from coordinate 1,004,686,072 downwards.
TATATGGAAATAAAAGACACCGTTTGAAGAAAATCCCTCAAAAGAGGTGCTGCAACCACATGTATAGACTGAAAATGCCTTGACAGTGTTATTTTATTGGGCTGTAAATAGCTGTTGATTAAATTTCAGATCTAGAGTAGATATGTTCATGAAAAGTCAGATCCATAATAGATCCATACACTAGAATGGCTCCTCTTTCAGATCCCTTTGGGGATTTCATCATTACACCAAGTACAAGTAGTAGATCTAATATCTAAGTCTGCAAATCTACAGAAATATTCATAAATTTTCAGAAATATGCAGAAGTATTCATATCAGATTTGATATAGACAAGAAAGTAGATCTTCTTCAATATATCTCTAAGGTGAAGGGTAGATCCCCAAATCTTGAAAACCAACTCTCCAAATGGTGCACCAAAACACCCTGCAACAGTACCTACAGGAATAATGCAGATCTGGAAGGGAAACTGCATTGTAGATTTTAGATAATAGTTGGCCACATGCCAAGATCTGAAAATGATGCCCAATCACTCCAATACACTCCTCCTAATGGAGTAGAAGACTCCACTGAGAAAGGGCACTGAAATTTCCTAGATATAAATAGATCTAGCCTCCACTTGTTGCAGCTTGAAAAGACAACCAAACCCTCAATGGGATCTGTGTTGTAGTTGAAAGAAGAAGCTTGGCCTCAAGCCAGATAGTGGACTATGCAATACAAACTTTCCTAAGAGCTACTCAATGGGAAGAGGTGGGATTCCTGAACAGGAACACCCATTGCTAAACAACATTTGTAATCTAGGCTAAATAGCCAAAGAAAGCTCTATGTCTAAACAGAAAATATATCAAAATATCATATCATTCAAAAACCCTTCTCATGCTTCCATCCTCTTCCTTTTATAAGTTGAGAGCTTGCAAACCCTAAACCACCTTCAATGAAATATCTCCTTTCACATGAGCCATCTCCATCTAAAACTGCGTTGTGCCTCATTGATGGCCACTCCTCCAATACAATGTTGTAGATTTGGTCACGGTTGACCCAGTCAAAATCTTCAACCCCTTTCACACCTAAGGGTGCTTACTTACATAGCCAAGATATAGCCTTTTTCACATTTGGAATTGATTTATTTATTGTTTAGGATTTTTATGATCCTCCTTTACCATTTTATTCATGAAACAGAAAAATAAAACAAAATTGAATATTCCCATTAGCTTAGGACTAATTGGGAATATTACAGAAGAAGAAGGCAAGCATCAATAAAGAAGGGGAGAAAACTACATACAAACATTCATCCAAAGAGGGGCATGATGAAGCCCACTGTTGGGGACTACATCCCGAACTAAGGTATAAGAAACCAAATAATAAGGGGAAACAAAAGATGACTACCACTACACAACATGATCTTGGATCTGATTCTAGAGATGAGACCAATATCGTAGCCATGATCAACAAGGGAAAGGAAGCCATAGAAAGTACTAGTTCCTCAAATAGTCACAACAACAACCCAAATGAAGGCACAAGGATAAAATTGTTCCATGTGAGAGTGATTTAAAATCATACAAGGATTGATGCATTGTTTGATAGTGGATCACAAGCAAACTTGATTTTAGAAGACTTGGTCAAAAAGCTTAACCTTGAAACTGTACCACATCATAAACCATACCCTTTGGGTTGGATAGTTAGGAATTCCAATTTACAGATTACAAGGAAATGCATATTTCGTTTTACTATCACTGCAAACTTTGGTGATGAAGTTGAGTTAGAAGTGGTTCCACTTGAAATTTCCGTGATTATCTTAGGAAGTCCATATTGGTATAACAGGAAAGCGATGTTTTATCTCCATGAGAAAAAATATCATTTTATTAAGGATGGGGTGGAGCATATTGTGAGAGCTCATCGCAAAAAGAAGAATATTTCTTTAGTTAATGCAGGGCACATGAAGAGGCTAGTTAATGAAAGTAAATTTTTTTTCCTTCTCATGATCAATAAAAAGGATGACGTTGACTATGAATATTTTGAAGAATGTGATGAAAAATTAAAATCTTATTTTTTGATGCGGTAATTTAGCATGGTGAGATGTTTCAAGAACCAAGTGGGTTACCTCCCAAGAGGGGAATTCAGCATGAGATTCAGCTTAGCAGCAGGATCTTCCACTTCCAAACATTGGTATGTATCGGATTTCAATTATGGAAAGTTTGGAAATAAAGAAGAAAGTCCAATAATTTATGAAAAAAGGTATCATACACCCATCTAATTCGCCATGTGGTTCACCGATTGTTTTGGTACCAATGAAGGACGAGACATGGTGCATTTTCATAGATTTATGTGCACTGAATAAAATCACGATAAAGAATCATTATCCACTCTCATGCATTGATGATTTTCTTGATCAGTTAAAGTATGCAAAGTATTTCACTAATCTAGACTTACGGATTGGTTATCATCAGATTAGAATAGTTGAGGAGGACATTTGGAAAACTGCATTTAGTATTAGACAAGGATTGTTTGAAAGGCTAGTTATGCCATTTGGTCTAACAAATTATCCAAATAAATTCATGAGAGTTATGAATGATGTTATAATACCATTTATAGATGAATTCATCATTGTTTACTTATATGATATGTTTATATTCAGCAAATCAAGAGATGAACGTGGCATGAATGTGAACAAGGTACTTGATGTCTTGAAAAATAGCAATTATTTTTAAAGATGTCGAAGTGTGAGTTTGGCAAGACTTATTTATTGTATCTGGGACACATTTTTGGAGGAGGTGAGTTGAAGATAGAACCTTCCAAAGTAGAGGTCATTCTAAATTGGCCCAAGCCCAATACAGTTACAGAGGTAAGAAGCTTTCTTGGGGCAGCACAGTATTGGAGGAAATTCATTGCTAATTTTTCTTCCATTGCAGCTCCATTACATGCATTGAGTGTTAAGAAATTATTCCATTGGGGAGATATGAAGAAAAAATAATTTGATGCTTTAAAAAAAATATTAGTTCAGCACTGGTATTGGCTCTTCCGGATTTTACAAATCCAATTGAGATCCAAACAGATGCAAGTGATTACACCATGGGCAGTTCTCATGCAACATGGTAAACCTATTTCATTTCATTCTGAAATTTTTAATGGAGTTTTGAATAACTATCCCACCTATGACAAAGAGTTATATGCATTGGTACAAAGTGTAAAGAAATGGAAGCACTATTTGACGGGAAAAAAGACCGTTATCCATATCGACCATCAACCATTGTAGTACTTACAATCATAGTCAAAGTTGCAGCAATCAAAACATTTCAGATGGATGAGATTTCTACAACAATTTCATTTGGTTATCAGGTATAAAAAGGGAATCTACAATAATGTAGTTGATATTCTCTCTAGGCCTATTGTAAATTCATCTATTATTCTCTCTAGGCCTATTGTAAATTCAGTTATGCATGAAAGTTACATTGAACAATATGCATATGATATTGATTTTAAAAATGTGTATGAAATCTTGAGTCAAGGAAACCAAAATGAAGAGTTAGATTATCATGTGCATAAAAGTTTATTGTATCACTTGGGAAAGTTATGTATACCACGGGGAGAAAGAAACAGTTGTTGGAAATACTGAGAGGGGGGGGGGGGGGTGAATCAGTATTCCTTTCAATTAGAGCATTAGTTAATATTCAATTATTATCAGTGTTTGTACAATGATAGCATCAAACAAGAGGAACACAAATTCACATAGTTTTTAAGGTGGAAACCCGCTTCGAGACAAAAACCACCTAATGCTTTTCTAATAATTCTTTAATATTCAACTCCAATTGAAAATAAAGCTCCAACTTCCTAGAATCTAGAAAAGCATTCTTCTCCAGCTCCCACTGGATGGATGCTCCAATGCCTGAGATTCTTCAGTAGTCAAATAAAAAAAACGCCCAATGATTTACAACTCACCCTAGCACCACCCTACCACCCTATAGAAGAATAAAAGAAGAATGGACTCCCGTACTAGGGAAAATGGTCCACTTTTACAATGATATAGAATGATGTAGAAGAAGAATATATACTAGACCATAAGCCCAACTTTGACACAACCACCTAATGATGATCCTAGACCTCCCAACATTTCCTCTTCAACCCTTGGCAGTTTAATACTAGTACAATTTGTACAATAATGTATTTACAATGACTAAGTACAATGATACCTTTACAATAATTGTATGCAGTGCTGCCCACTTGAAGACTTCATATGATGAACTTCTTGCTGCTGATATGCACCTTGGTTTCTACTCTTGTCATGCTACCCTCTGCTGCACCTTTCTTTGCTTTTCTGCCATAGAAATTCTAGTCCTTTGCAATCCTTGACAAACATGATCTAGCTTTTTCTTGCCTTCTAGGAGCTCGATATAGAATCCGATGTATCTCTGTTATTTCAGATCCTACATATCTGATTTTTGGTTCTATAGTAGTCCTCTAAGTCATCTTTCCAATGCCACGAGTCTGACCCAATTTGGATTCTTCAAGAGAGAGTTATACCCAATCTCTCACAATTCCCTAATTATGGACAATTTCAGAGGAGAGTAATTGTACGGCATGCCACGTGTCATTGTTTCTTCATTTGGCTCTAAAATTGATAGAGTGAAAACTAAAAACAGTGCACTATCTGCCAATTTTTATGTAATTCCAATCCGATACTTAGAGAGAGAGTTATGACGATTTTACCAAGGTCACTTCTTCGAGATGAATTTCAGGAGCCTGCAAAAACCCTAACTTCAACAGATCATATCTCCAAAAATATTGAGCACCTTGATCTGAAATTTTTACTGTAGCTTCCTCAGGATTTCGGCTTCACCTCATAAAAATTTTAGCTTCTAAACCTTCGTAGAAAAAACATTAGAGTGAAAATTCCACGATGACCTGTTTCAGATAGCGAAATCCCTTGCCTAAGGAGGAAATGAAGATCACAATTTATATAAATGCTTAAGTTGAGAGGGGCTTCAACAAGTGAACGTGGGAGGGATTTTAGGAGCCTAAAAATATTAATTATGAATTTTCAATGACCCATGCCCCAACCCCATGGGGTTTTAGCCCACTAACTTCGGGTAAAAACTTCAAACATGAATATCTCTCAAACCGTGAAGAATTACATGGCGTGCCATATATCAACGGAAACATCTCGATAAGTAGAAACCATCAAAAGCATTATTGACACAGAATATATTAATTTGGTAGGTCAAAATTTCCATGCAAAATTGGGTTAGCCCCTGGTGCTGCTTGGGTTGACATCAATGACAACCACTGATCAACAATCTCCCCCTTTGGCATTGATGGCAACACAAGTACTCCCCCTACGATCATGACACCTCTTCCAACAACATTTTCTCCCCCTTTGACATCAATGGCAAAGGGTAACTCCCCTTGAAACACAATCATCCTACGGAACTGTACACACTTCCACTCCCCCTTTATATTCTGAAAAATAGAAAATCTAATGAGAACTTGGGAGAATCCCAAGCTTTTGGCCAAAATATTCCAATGTTGGCGAATATTTAATATGTGATTCTTTTGGTGCTGCTTGGAACCTTGCTACTTGTCCAACTGCTTGCATAACATCTGGTTGGGAGGCTGTTACATATTGAAGACTACTAATCATAGATCCGTACAACCTTTGATCCACATCCTTAGATGAGTCGTGTATGCTCAATTTGCAACCTGTTACCATTGGAGTAAGGATGGGTTTGCAATCTTCCATTTTAAATTTCTTGAGCATTTCCTTGATGTACTTGGCTTGACATATAAATATTCCTTTCTCTTGCTGAGATATTTGAAGCCATAAGAAGTATGTCAGCTCACCAATTAAAGACATCTCGAAATCACTTTTCACCTTTGTAGCAAACTTCTTACTTAGTCGATCATCATTGCTACCAATTATTGTATCATCCTCTTTAGCTATTTAGACATGAATTAGTTGCTTCATCTAGAACATTTATGTCATTTGGAGCTCGACTTACTGTAGCCATAATTTCACCATACACGCCTTTCCTAATTTCACATTTTGTGGAGTTGAATAGTATTGTGTGTCCTTGATCACACATTTGTCCAACACTGAGCAAATTGTGATTCATGTTTTCAACCAACAGAACATTATTGGCTAGAGAATATTTGCTTCCGAGAGTGACAGTACCTGATCCTATAACATTTGAAGATCCATCATTTCCAAAGGACACGGTTCCATCCTTCTTCTCCTTGAGAGATACAAATTTATTTCTATCTCCAGTCATATGCGTTGAGCAACCGCTATCAACATACCACACATCTTTGTTCTTTTGAGCCTTGAGAGCGAGAGCAAAATTATCATTCTTCTTCTTCTTCCATGTTCATTCATTCTGTGGCTTCGAAGATTCTTCAGGAGGATTTTCAAGTCTGCAGTCTTTGGCTATGTCTCCAAAGTTTTGACATTTGTAACATTCAATATTGTTTCTTAAATTTTCAAATCTATTGATGTTTTGCTCAGCCCTGGGAGGTTCATATTTGACAGATCTCCTAGAATTGTATTCGTTCCTAGGGTACGTGTGACATTCTACATATTTATGACCAAATTTTCCACATGAATAACTGTAGCAATAAAAAATATGTTGGTACCTGGATGGAAATTTTCGTCGAGGAATTGTCTTGCAAGGCTATTCTTGTGAATCTTGTCCAATGAAGTCTACATGCATGTCAGATCTCATAGGTTCATTGTATTTTTTTGTAGAAAGTCCTGCTTCTTCTTCTTTGTAACCGATGCCAGTTTTGTCATTGTAAGATCGTAGATTGTTGATGAGTTCTTCTATTGCCCTTGAGTTGTTGACATAGTTTTGGATAGTTTTTCCTTTCTTCACTTCCTCACGTAGCGAGACTACTTCGGCTTCTAATTCTTCCCTTTCTTGGTTGCTTTCTTCCAACTTCTTTTGAGGTGACCCTTCAATGCATTTTTGTTCTTCAACTTCAATTTTGAGACCTTGAACTTGTTCTTCAAGAGTTTTGGAATGGATTTTCTCTGCCTTGAGATCTTTTATAAGCTTGATTGCTTCCTCATAAAATTCGTCTATGGTCCATCCTTATTCTTCGTTGTTTGATACCTCTTGCTTATTGTGCTTGGGTTTATTGTGCTTCGCCATAAACAATACTCTCTCATTGGCTTCTTCTTCACTATCATTGTCTTCATTGGATGATGAAATATCTTCTTTAGAGAGAAAGTTCCTTTTGGATCCTTGCTTGTTGAATTTCTTAAAGCCTTTCTTTCTTTTTGAGTTGCCATTACTTTTTTTTGGACATTTTTCTACAAAATGCCCAACCTCATTACAGCTGAAACATATCAATGGAAGTTTACCTTTGAATTATCCCTTACCAATTTGTAGTTTTCTCATGAAGTAAGCATATTCTTCATCTGAAAGACCTTCTTCATCATCTCCCTTTTCTTCACACTTGCAGGTGCATGTATTTTCAATTGAAGGTTGTTTATCCTTATTGGTTTTCTTAGATGCAACAAACGCAGTTTCTAGATGCGAAGTACCCTCTTCTTCATCAAGTCTCATTTCATATGCTATGAGAACTCCATGTAATTCCTCTTTCCTGAGTTTGTCCAGATTTGCACTGTATTCTAAGACAAATACCTTTGGGTTGAATCTCCCTGGTAACGTTCTAAGAATCTTCAGTATAATAGTCTTCTCATCAATTGGCTCTCCCAATCCTTCCAGAGTATTGGTTATTTCATCAACGTATTGGAAGTATGCAGTAATGTTGCAATCTTCTTTCATTCTGAGTTGCTCAAATTTTGCTCTATAGATTTGGAGTTTTGCTTCTTTGACATTTGAGTCACCTGCATATATATTCTCAAGCTTGTCCCATACATTTTTGGTGGTTTTATGACCCAACAACTTATGATAAGTAGATTCAATAAGTCCACTGATAATTATATTCTTTGCTTTTGAATCATTTACCAAATTCTTCTTACCTTGTTCATCCGCGGTTGATGTAAATCCATTTTGAACAGTGTCCCATACTTTGTAACCTTGCGCCAAGAGATAGACCTCCATTCTTCCTTTCCAGAGTGCATAATTATTTTCATTGAATAGAAGTACACCATTCTTGGTATGCTCAATGACCTCCTTCTAGCTGTTAAACTGCTATTGAAGGAACCAAGCTCTGATTCCAATTGTTGGAAATACTGAGAGAGGAGGGGTGGGGGGTGAATCAGTATTCCTTTCAATCAGAGCATTAGTTAATCTTAAATTATTATTAGTGTTTGTACAATGATAGCAGCAAACAAGAGGAACACAAATGCACACAGTTTTTAAGGTGGAAACCCACTCTGGGACAAAAACCACCTAATGCTTTTCTAATAATTCTTTAATATTCAACTCCAATTGAAAATAAAGCTCCAACTTCCTAGAATCTAGAAAAACATTCTTCTCCAACTCCCACTAGATGGACGCTCCAATGCCCGAGATTCTTCAATAGTCAACTGAATGGATGCCCCAACACCCAATGAGCTACAACTCACCCTAGCACCACCCTACCACCCTATATAAGAATAAAAGAATAATGGACTCTCGTACCAGGGAAAATGGTCCACTTTTACAATGATATAGAATGATGTACAAGAAGAAGATATACTAGACCATAACCCCAACTTTGACACAACCACCTAATGATGATCCTAGACCTCCCAACACTGCCTCTTCAACCCTTTGTAGATAGATACTAGTACAATTTGTACAATAATGTATTTACAATGACTAAGTGCAATGATACCTTTACAATGATTGTATGCAGTGCTGCCCACTTGAAGACTTCATATCATGAACTTCTTACTGTTGTTATGCACCTTGGTTGCTGCTCTTGTCATGCTACCCTCTGCTGCACCTTTCTTTGCTTTTCTGCCGTAGAAAGTCTGGCCCTTTGCAATCCTTGACAACACATGATTTAGCTTTTCCTTGCCTTCTAGGAGCTCGATATAGAATCTGGTGTATCTCTATTAATTTAGATCCTAAAAATCTAATTTTTAGTCTTGTAGTAGTCCTCTTAGTCGTCTTTCCAATGCCACAAGTCTGACCCAATTTGGATTCTTCAAGAGAGATTTATACCCAATCTCTCGCAATGCCCTAATTATGGATAGTTTCAGAAGAGCGCAGTTGTACGGCATGCCATGTGTCACTGTTTCTTCATTTGGCTCTAAAATTGATAGAGAGAAAAATACAGACTATACACTATCTATCACTTTTTACAGAATTCCAATCCGATACTCAGAGAGAGAGTTATGACGATTTTACCAAGGTCACTTCTTTCAGATGAATTTTAGGAGCCTGCAAAAACCCTGACTTCCACAGATCATATCTCCAAAATATTATGCACCTTGATCTGAAATTTTTACTGCAGCTTCCTCGGGATTTCAGCTTCACCTCATAAAAATTTCCGCTTCTGAACCTTCGTAGAAAAAATTTAGAGCGAAAATTCCACGATGACCTGCTTCAAATAGCGAAATCCTTGCCTAAGGAGGAAATGAAGATCACAATTTATATAAATTCTTAAGTTGAGAGGTGCTTCAACAAGTGAATGTGGGACGGATTTTAGGAGCTTAAAAAATATTATTATTACTTTTCAATGACCCATGCCCCAACCCCATGGGGTTTTAGCCCACTAACTGGGGGTACAAATTTCAAACATGAATATCTCTCAAACCGTGAAGAATTACATGGCGTGCCATATATCAACGGCAACATCTCGACAAGTAGAAACCATCAAAAGCATTATTGAACCAGAATATATTAATTTGATAGGTCAAAATTCCCATGCAATATTGGGTTAGCCCCTGGTGCTGCTTGTGTTGACATCAATGACAGCCACTGATCAACAACAGTATCATAAGGGAGGCACACACTTCATTAATTGCTAGAAATTTTGGTGTAGGCAAGACAGTAGTGAATTTCCAAATGTATGGTTATTGACCACACATGATTGATAGTTTATCTCGTTTTGTTATAGGATGTTATTTATGTGTAATAATTAAGCCTAGTAATAGGAAACTTGGATTGTACACTCCACTTCTAGTTCCTTCACATCCTTGGGAGAGTATCTCATTGAATTTTGTAGGTGGTCTTCCAATGTCAAGGAAAGGTCATGATTATTTGTATGTTGTTGTAGATAGGTTAAATAAAATTTGTCTTTTGATGCCATGTAAGAAAAAAATTACAGCTGAACAAACACCTCATATTTTCTTTCAAAATGTATGGGTTCATTTTGGTCTTCCTACTTCTATCATAAGTGATCGAGATTCCTAGTTTGTTGGGAATTTTTTGTCAAAATTATGGGACATGATGGACACAAAGTTGAAGAAGAGTAAAAACTTTCATCTACAAATAGATGGTCAGACCGATGTGGTAAAAATGATAGTAATTCATATTCTTAGAGGTTATTGTAGCAAACATCCCAAGTTGTGGGATGAACAATTGCATTACATTCAGCATGCATACAACAGGGCAAAGCATTCTTCCACAAACACATCGCCTTTTGAGGCATGTCTTGGGTAATTTCCAAGATTACCTTTGGACTTCATCTTTAAGAAATATGTCACTATAGATGGTCATAGTGACATAGATAAGGTAAGGAAGTTCATTGAGAAAATTCAGCTGGTACATCACACAGTGCAAGAACAACTTGAAAAGAGTCAAATCAGCTACAAGGCAAGGCATGATAAACACCATGTTAGTCACAAATTCCATGTTGGAGATGAATTTTGCTTATACATCAGCAAAGAAATATTGCAAGGGGAATTTAAAAATCTCAAGCCAATCCATTATGGTCCATTTAAAATTCAGGAAAAGATTGGTACTAATGCATTTAAGCTAGATTTTCCTCCTTATATGCAAATATATTCTATCGTTAATGTTGATAATTTGAGATTGTTTTAGCCTCCTTTGATTGATTATCAAGGAGAGCATGTTCTGCTACAATCAATAGATGATTTCTCGCCAGAATACCTTAATAAACTTCAGCAAGATCTCATACTTGACAGAAGAACTAGAACTTCAAGGAGAGGGAATGTCGAATACTTTAGAGTGGGATTGAAGGGACAAAATCATTCCAAGGCCAAATGGATGGAGATTGAAAGGGTGAGGGAGCTATACCCTCACCTGCTGAACAATTGATAGTAAATTTTGGGGTCCAAAAGGCTTATAGTGGGGAGGAATTATCAGAGGTTTAGTATTTAGCTCAAAAATGAAAGTGCTCAGAAATGCTCCAAGCTAGATAGAGCTCATTGCCAAGATTCCCACGTAATTCATTTCGTCAAAATCTGATTTCGTATGAGTAAGTTATGACCTGTTGTCCGTTTTCTCAAACAGGTAAACGATGTGCAAAAAAGTGACAGACTGATGACTTGGAAGTTCAGTCAGCATCTCAGGAATATCCAGGGAATATTCTCTAATTTTCAGCCAATGACACTATGACAAGTGTCACAGTCATATTCCCCAATGTTGCTTGGGAAATTGAAAATTTTCTTCCTATTCTAAGGTTGAAATGTTCATATATGGTGCATTATTATTTTTATATCATGGTGGAATTTGAGCCAATGGAGAAGGGCCACGTGGAGTAGCCAGGGGTTACCACGTGCCCTCCCGCATGGCATTGTATGGTGCACATATTATTCGAACTCTAAGGTTTTTTAACCCTAACTATATGGTGGAATACTCTACAACTCATGGACTACTCCTAAACTAGTGGACGTGCTATCCATGTGCAGAAGAGGTTCTATCTAGCGGAGGTGATAGATTTGGTGGACTAGCACTAAAATAGTGGGGAGACGTATATATGTTATATCCCAAAGTTCAAAATTTGGATATTTTTAGTTGCATTTCAGAAAAAAAATTTGTGCAAGGGTCAGGGTCGAACCCACGACCACATCCATACCATTCCAACACGCCTTTGTCTCCTCTACTCCATGTGTCTTACCCCGTAAGGATCCCACATATATTTTAAGTCTATATGCACCATGGTCAGGGGTCAGGCGGAGGCCATCCCCCTCCCATATGCTCGAGAGTGGAGAACCAAGGGGATTATCACTGACGGGAAATTCAAATTATTAAACGATGATTAAGCCACTAATTCGGGATTAAGCGACATAACCTGCATTTAAGAGTTAAGCGCGCTTAGCACTAACTACAAGTTAATGACATTTAAAACTGAGCTTATCTTAAGCTAATGGAACATTTAAGTTGGCAGTGGTGTTGGCAGAGTCTGCCAAATGCGGCGGAGCTCTAGTTTTAGTGGGCTTATCTAGTCAGTTTCCAGAATTAGTGGAGAAATTGTAGAAAAAATTGGGTTTTCCATAACTAAGGAAATTTTCGACCAATTTTGGCTCAAGAAGAGTCATTCTTGGTAGATTTTAATGTTTTGGAGCCATTGGAGCAGGTTGCAGAGGAAACATGAGACTTAAAACCATAAATTTTCATAATTGAAGCTAATACAAAGTGTCATGCGATGGAAGATGGACCAAGGAGATGTATCCAAGGAGGGGTGAACTCCTTCATCAAAACCATTTGTATTTGACTTAGTTGTCTGTGTTTGTTTTTTTTTTATATGTTTTTTCTCAACATTTAGTTTCCATGCTTTTATGTTCATGAAATACACTTAATCTCATAAAGTTTTCTTGTTTATCAATCATAAACACATTTATAAACCCTTGTACAAGAAGCAAACATAAGCACTTCCATTATAAATCTGAAACTAATATTAGCACAACAATAACTAACAATCAATTTAAGATCAAAGAGTTGTACAAAAAAATAAGAAAAAAGGAGAAAGCCCAAGTAGCGTTAAAGATGAAGGAGTTGGTGTTGAACCTCAATGAATTCCTCTTCCTCCTCCTTGTTCTTCTTCCTCTCCACGTCCATCCCATTCTTCATATCGATCTCAAAAAGGGAAACAAAAAAAGACTGATTCTAAATTACTTTTCTTTTTTAATTGGATATAAAATTTCATTTTCCAATGTATAATGGAAAACTTAATGTGGAAAATAAAAGTGATTGGATTAATCATATTTGATTATACTACAAGGTTCAAAGAATTTTAGATGAAGAATCCAAGGTTCATCTAGCTATTCTCCTACTAGGAGGCATAACACCGATATGGTGCAAGAGAAAAGTTCATGAAGATATTCGTATGAAAGGTAAAATAACATTATTAATATGCATTTACATCTGCATTAAAGGATCAATTATATCGATTAGGATATGTGCAAAAATAATGAATGGATTGGAAAAATCTAGGACATGGTAGAGGAAAAAATGTGCAATATGATACTCAAGATTTCCAAAAGAGGGATTTAACATTGGGCATTCCTTTGTATACAAAAGAAACTCTTTTAAACTATATCGGTGGGTTTCATAGTTATTTAATACATACCATATTATGTTTAACCCAACTAATTTTGACAAATTTTGTGTCCAAGATATTCACATTGAGTTGAGGGGAAAGAATGTCCATGAGAGCTTCTCAAAGAAACCAGTTCAACTAGTTGCATGAAAAAAGAAAGTGGTTAAACCAAAAGAACAGCTGCAATGAATAAAGAGTTTGATAAGCCTACATGTTCACACTAAAAAAGGGAACAAAATTATAATTCTAGGTCTTCGAAACATCATAGATAACTATGAACAAAGACGTTCGACAACCAGAGGGGTGATACGAAGACCACTGCTACAATCCAACAAGATCTTGGATTAGATTTAGGTGATGAAACCAAGATCACGAACATGGGGATATGAGGTATATATTCCATTCATGGTTCTAGATCTAGTGTTAATTCTTCAAGATATGAAACCATACATGATGAAAGGAAATGAAGTGAGCTATGTCATATTATAGTCATCTCAAAATATGAAAATATTGATACACTTTTTTATAGTGGTTTTCAAGCTAGTCTTATTTATGAAGAAATTGTTAATGCATTCAGACTCAAAACTAAGCCTCATCCAAAACCATATCATTTAGGATGAGTATGTGAAAATTCAAATTTACAGGTATGTAAGAAATGGAAACTTAGATTTACAATTACATATAATTTCATTGATGAGGTAGATTTAGATGTTGTACAACTTGACATTTGTGGGATTTTTTTGGGAAGTCCATATTTATATGGAAAGAAAGTTATCTTCTATAGGGAGGAGAACAACTATAATCTTATAAAATATGAGATTTATTATATCAAGGGAGCTCATCGAATGAATACCAATTTGTCTCTCTTTACCACAAGGGAGATGAAAATAATTGTAAATGCTAGAAAAATGTTTGTACGCATGATTGTAAAAATTAAGGATGATGATAAATACAATTATTTCAAAGGATGTGATCATAAAAAATAATATGAATTAGTTAATATTGTTACTAACTATGAGGAATTCCTTTAGGAACCTAAATGATTACATATAAAAATAGAGATACAACATGAGATCCAATTTTTGCAAGATGCACCTGTTCCTAAGATTGGTATGTATAGGTTATCAATGATTGAGAATGAATAAAACAAAAATAAATTACAATATTTTCTCGAGAAAGGAGTCATCCGATCAAGTACTTCACCATGTGGATCACCCATTGTTTCATTACCAATGAAAGATGGTACGTGGAGAATGTGTGTGGATTTTCGGGCATTAAAAAAATCACGATGAAGAATCATTACCATATTCCTCATATTTAAAGTTTGCAAGATCAATTGAAAAACACAATATATTTCACTAAGTTAGACTTAAGAAGTGGTAATCATAAAATAAGTATTTTTTAAGATAACATTTGGAAAATTACTTTTAAAACAAAAAAGAATCATAGAGAAAGATCCAAAGAAAGAACCTTAAAAAAATCAACATAGTTCATCTATTGTAAACCATTCATAGTCCATGTTTAAAATGGAAGTTAATTTCAATATCAAGTCGTATCAAGGTGATATCAATTATTTGAAGATAAATCATTGGTTGTATCAATTAGAATTTTATTGAAGTGTTCATCATATAGAGGAATAAAAAAATATTTCATTTGCATGGTTGAAATTAGAGAGCCATGCTCTAACATAGTGGGAAAGCCACACAGATACCTTGAGGTTGGAGGGATATCATCCAATGACTAAGTGACAGGACTTTAAAACCCTCATAATGTCACAAATTTACCTTATCGAGTATGTAGTGGGCCAGTGGATCCAATGGCACTAATTTAGGTAGAGACATGGCCATAATTCTCATTGCTACGTATCTCGCTACAGAACCTAGATATGCTCCTCAAGTATCTGGTGGATCTACACATCCATCTACAAAATTAAATGATGTTTTTCAAGTCGATATCGATGGATGAGGCTTGTGTATAGGCACAATATCTAGAGAAAATAGGCTAGAACAGAGGACAATCAAGTGGATAAAAGTAGAAGGAACACTAGGAAACTTCTAAGGAGGGGAAGAAGAAGTGGAAAGGGAGAAAAGATAAAATACGAAATCCACAAAACACCAATGCAAAGATCCATGAAACCACTACAAGCGCTATAACATTGATGGTCATACTGAGGAGAAGTCTTGGAAGTTACATCAAAATCTTAACTTGAACAAGAAAAGGAAAGATAATAATAAGAAGAATATCACTACCACTTATTTGAGAAACCAAGATGAAAGCATCTCATATGTGGATGAGAATATGATACACACATTAGTGAAGAAGGAGGTGAATCTGAGTAGCCTCTAGTAATAGGAAGAGAACAAAAATACTAAACTCTTCCATATATAGATACAGGTTACAAATATTAATATTGACGTTTTATTTGACTGAGGATCACAGGAAAATATAGTTGCAGTAGTACTGGTCAACAAATTAGGATTGGAATTTCATGATAATGCAAGCCCATATCCATTGATATGGGTAAATAAAATTTCAAAGATAAAGGTAACAAAATAGTAAAAAATTAGACTTTCTATCAAAGTTGATTTTATTAATGAAGTATAACTAGATGTAGTTCCCCTTGATGTATTTTGAGTGGTGTTTGGAAGTCCCTATATGTCAATTTAGGATCCAATATGCATGCAGAGATCCAACCACTATTTCCTCATCAAGGAAGGAAAATATTTCACCATCAACGCGCACAATGGAAAGCCCAAAATTTCAGTAGTAAGTGCCAACCAAGAAAATAAATTGAGCAATTCAAGAAAGTAGTATGATTTACAATTTTTAAGAGAAAATTAGTTTGTAGAAGATCCATTAAGAGAAAAACCGTCTCTGGAGGGGTGTGCTAAGAACCAAAAATAGTAGTTGGAATTTTTTCTATGGGAATATAGGTATGTGTTCAAGGAGCCTAAAGGGAGATACGAAACAAGAGGGAAGTGGAGCACGAGATCCAACTATTTTCGAACTTCTGATTTCCAAACAGTGGGTTGAATAGGAAGTATGTTATAGAAGAAAATGTGGGCAAGAAACAATTACAACAACTACTATAACATGGTCTCATTCAACTCAGTACATCACTATGTGGGTCACCCATCATCATTGTGCCAAATAAGGATGGGAATTGGCAAATGTGTATAGATTACAACGTATTGAAAAAAATTACGCTCAAGAATAGGAACCCCTACCCAGAATAGATGATTCAGTAGATCAGTTATAGCAAACAAAATTCTTCGTCAAGATGGATTTAAAGTCTGGATATCAACAGGCTTGAGTCAGAGAATAAGATACATGGAATACCACATTCAATGCTAGTCAGGGTTTGTATGAATGGTTAGGCATGCCATTTGGCCTATGCAATGCACCAACTATTTTTATGAGGTTAATGAATGATATTTTGCACCCTTTTATAGATTCTTATTTTTATTGTCTATTTGGATGATATACTGGTATATAGTGCTACTTGGGAGGAGCACAGCTCACATTTGACGTAAGTGTTGGAGACATTAAAGGAGCATCAACTGCTAGAAAATATCAAGTGTGAGTTTGCAAAACAATCTTTGGTGTATCTTGTAGTTTTTAACTGTGTACAATTAATTGTTGCAAATAGATTCTCAATAAAAAATAGAAAATATACAATGGAAAATACATAAATTTACGTATAAATTTTCTCTTAGAAACTCAAACCTGGGAAAAATAACAATATGTTTTCATTATATTTTATGTACAGTATTACAATATAATATACATCCCACAGCATATGACCTATCATTTATTGAAGAGCTTCCTGGAAAAATGTTCCAAAATACTATGGATAATCCGGGAAGCTCTTCAATAACTGAAAATAATAGGAGCTTAAAAACCAAAATATAAACTATCAATTGAATTGCAGTTCCATAACTGAAACTACAAAACCACAATGCACTATAGAGCTTCTTTTAGCAAAATTCTGGGTCGAACACTGCCAAAAAATGGATGCAAAAAGACATCGAAAAAAAATATTTTAGAGCACTTCCCCAAACCTCGTGCAAGGGGTTAGATAACCCCTCCCCTGAGACCGCCCTTTTTTCATGGTGCATGTAAGTCATCCAATAAATATAATACATACCCAACATCTCCCACTTGTTGTTTTCTTTGCATACAGGGGGGCACAAGAGTACGCAATCAACCATTCAACAAAATGATTCCTATTATTTCTTTACACTAATATCACTTTTCAGTTCTTGAATATTTTGTTAATGCATATGAAATGCTCTTCAAAGTGTCTACCTTTTCAAAGAATACCTTCTTGTCTTCAATAATATCCCTCACAAAGTGATACTAAAAATCAATATTCTTTATCTTCGAATGATAAGCAAGTTTCTTTGCCAACAAAATTTAACCTTCATTGTCACAATCTATCCTTATAACTTGTTGTAACAACCCCATACCTAAACATGATATTTTTAACCAAAATGCTTCCTTGCTTGCATGAGTGACTGCCATGAATTCAACTTAAGTAGTTGAAACTTCCACTACATATTGATGCAGGTGCATTAGGTTCAGAAAATACTTTGTATTTTAATAGACACAGGGTTCTTGTGTTTTCAAAAGAATGTTGGTTTCTTATGTAATTATTAATGTTTTTGAGTGAAATTTAGAATAGATATTGAGAGAAATTTGTAAATGTTCTCGAATAATTGGAGAACATGAGAGAATTAGGATATTTTA
Organism: Pinus albicaulis; assembly: GCA_034641835.2. Lineage (NCBI taxonomy): Eukaryota > Viridiplantae > Streptophyta > Pinopsida > Pinales > Pinaceae > Pinus > Pinus albicaulis. The sequence continues at coordinate 1,004,667,931 of CM076583.1, read as the reverse complement.
GATTTCATATGAAACGAGAGATTTGAGAATTGATTGTAAATATTAAGTTAGAATTAGTTTCATGATTTTATGGGATTAAAGAGGATCCTTAGGGACAATGGATAGATTTTAGGACTTTGAGAATTTGGAGGATTTTTTTGAGATAATAGAGGATCTGAACCAAAATTGGTTCATCATCTTTTGAATAAATTGTAAAGCCTTAAAGGTAGAAAAAGTAGTAATAGTAGACAGTAGTAGAGGTAGAGTAGGGTTTTTAACAAACAGAGGGTTTTTTTGTTAAGCCTATGGGCAGTTGGGAAAAAGGGCCATTGATTTGAATATCAAGCCTAAATAAGGAAAGACAGAACATGAAGGATTCTGGATTTATGTAAATATTTGTTTATATATAAAGAGATTGTTTCTGAATTATGTGTGCATTGATTTACTTAATTCTATGTGAGAAATGTTCAGCATTGATGAACAAGTGTGATAAACTCTGCAATAGGGTTTGAATGGTGGTTCTACACATGCATTGACAAGTTTAATGTAAATGTCGAGATAGGTATAATGGAAATATTATGTCTTGAGCGGAGGTGAAATAAAGGGTTTTCATACACTTTTTAGAGGATTGGAGGAGGTTGCAGTCGTCGATCACTGAAAGGATCGATGACAATAGCAGAGGAACTTAATTCTCAATTCAGTATTCAGATACAATGAGATATATATGTATCAGAAATATACCTGATCGAACAGTGATTCAGATCAAGACTGGAACAAAGAGGAACAGAAGAGTGGTCTTAGGAAACCCCAAAGGGTTTTCACACAGCTTTTAATGAGAGGTGGCGAATCTGGAAGAACCTGTCGAAAGAAGAAATTTTGACTGGTCACATCATATTGACATATTGGTTTGAAACCTGAGCGAGGAACAACATAACAAAGATCAGAGGTTTGAAATTGGAAATCAATGGTAATGTAGAACCATGAATAAATGGAAGTGGAACTGTGAGTCAAGGTCAAGACGGAAGGTGGGTTTGAAAACCACTAATGGTTTTCACGCAGCTCTTGGATGGTAAGCGGTTTTTTCCTGAGTGAACGCGATAGCGTTCATCATGTGACACGTAGCGTGGGTGGTAATTCAAAACCATTTCTTTCACGTGGATTTGGGAAGCCAAAGAGCTTGCAGGTTTGTCATGCGATGATCGTCGGATCATTGAGTTGGAACGCAATGAAATGAAAACCGTCAGATTTAACAAATGGTGGGCGATGAATAGATATGGTTGATAACATGTGGGCTATATATGTTTTAAAACAAAGCCTCAACATGTATGCAGTTTATTTACCGATAGAATTGGTAAGTTTAAAGCTTATGTCAACTTTATAACATAAAGTTAAGCTATGAAGAATGTTATGATATGTGGTTTGAAATATATGTGGTTGCGAAGTTTTAAAGATCAACCAAAATTTCTGATAAGGTGAGTATTAAGTGTGGGCCATACTTGATTTAAGTAGAGCCACATGTCGACATAAGATTTTAGCACACATCACATCGACGAGAAGAGCTTTGAAGGTGCAATGCGAAATTGTGATTGCCAATGATGCGATGCAATATTCGTCATCGCATATCACATTAGGTCAAAGAAGTGGAAGTGATGACATTTCGATGCGATCGCATATCGCAGTCGGTAAATGAATTTAGTGATTTGCGATAGGTCTTGAACTTAGTTGCAATGTGATGTTGAAGTGCGATAAATTTATAACCGTTGGATCAAGCAGAAGTAAAGGATGGAGATTGGAGTTAAATGGGGCTTTGAGATATGTGCAAGCCATTGTCAAAGAAAGGTTTATGGTAAGGTTATTTGAAAGGGCTTTTGCTTGTGAATAAATTAAAGGAGAAACCTTGGATAAGGGCCATGTATTCAAATAAAAGAAATTGTCAAAGTGGGTATTGTAATTATGGTTAGTAACCATAATTATAAACATTTGAAAAGATTCCGCATTTAGATTTTGAGGGTTATAAGATTAACTTGGGATTGTTTAAAAGGGTATGAAACCTTAATGAACAGAATGAATTTCTGAGTATGAGATGGAAAATTCTGGGTTATGAATGTGATATGAAATTTTACATGGAGAATGTGGGTTTTGTTGTTTAGGAAGCATCATTTTTGGTATCAAAGCTGGAAATAGCTCTTTTTGAAGGTTCAAATTTTGTTTTAATTGAATTGAATGCATATGTGATGGAGAAATTAAAAAGGGATTAGATTTTGAATTGATAGATTGCAACACATAGAGATACAGTGCAGGTGAAAGGTGAAACAAGATCATACAGAGATCTTGAAGGTGAGTTGATAAGTGTTATTTTAACTCTGGTTTGAAGATTATGTTTGCAGATAGTTGAAGAAAATCTCAGCAAAAGAATATCACAGCTTCAAGAGCAGTGATAAAGGAAATTGGTAAGAGTTTTTGAGTAAAGTGTGGAAGAACCTTGAATAATTCCAACAAAGGTTGGATAAAAAGGACAATTGTGTTCTTAAAAGTTGCAGATGAGTTGAAGCCTAGAAGGAGCAGAGAGGAATGCTCAAGAGGTTCCAGAAGATAGAGAACCAATGATTACCAAAAGACCAAATCCAGAGAAAAGGATTGGTGAGGTAAGTTGTAACAAGGAGGAATTATTATTGCATAGGCTTTAATACAGCTCATGGTGAATGAGTGAGGAACTCATGAAGATAGAGATGGAGAAGAATATGACTACTGATAGTCATAGAAAATATAGAAGAGGTTCATAGAGAGACCACAACAGAAGAAAGGAGAAAGAAGATGCCAAGGCAAATGGAATAAGGAGACAGTTGACTGATGAAGAATATGACAAAGAGTTAGCTGAGATAAGAGAACAATTTAATAAATTGAAAATGATGATAGAAGAAAACCAGAGAATTGGTTGGCTCATGAAGAAGAAAGTAAAGTGGCAGAGGCTACAATAGAAGAGAGAACATCAAGTGAATATGCAGTTAGCAGAAGATCTAATCAAGCTTGAGAAGATGATGAGTGTACAATTGGAATGTGCAGAACATAGAGAAGCTAAGTTGAAAATGGAAGTTTCCAGTTGTGAAGAAAAACAAAGTGAAGTTATGGGTACATATGAAGAATGGAGATCTCTGAAAGATATTATGAATCATGGTGAAGATTTAAGACAGCAAGAAGTTTACCTTGCTGAAGAGGGAATTATTGATGATTTCTTGAACTATTGGGCAAGTTTAGATCAACAGGAGGATGTAAATCCTTGTATTTTTGAATCTAATAATTGTGATGTGATTATAGGTTTTGCAGAAAAGGATGAGCAATCTTTTGAAGCTGTCAAAATTATGGAAGAGTATCTTTCATAAGATAAATACTCTGAAGTAGAAAGTAATGATAAATAATGTATTTTGAATGAGAGAAGCGGTGATGCTTTTATATTTGAATTTGTTACGGCACAGGAAGAAATTCTTGTGAAAGAAGAAGAAGAGATTTGGTCTGAAGCACTGATATGTGAAACAACAGTTGAGACTATTGAATCTTGTAATTTTCAAACTGAAAATTTGTATATAAATGTAGAGATAGTAAATGATGATGAAATACTTCAGAAATGCCAAAATAAATTGCATTGCTGGAATATTTGTTGGAAAACTCAGAGTATGATAGGGATATTGTAGAAGACAGAGTTCACTACCGTGAATAAGAATAGAAAGACACCATGAGAGCAGATGATGTGGAAGAAAGACTTGTTGACAGTCTTGAGAGTTCTTCAGAGAATTCTTTGGGAAGTTTGAATCAGCACTCTGATGTGCTGATAGAGGAGGAAATTTCAGAGTAGCATACTGAAATGCTGGCAGAGGAAAGAAAGACACTGAGGCCTTCTAACTTTTGTTTTAATAATTGTTTTATGAATGCAGGTTTTATTGCAGATGCTGGAGAAAATTTGACACAGTTGGGAAGTCAAATAAAAGAGAAGGAAGAAAATTCTGTGGAAATATTTAATCCATGGGATAAAGAAATTAAGTTGCTGGAAATTATGCTGAATAATCGGGATTCAATACAGGAAGAGAAATATCAATTTCAATATTGGGAAATGTAGAATGTGAAGGTGCAAGAATTAGAGGACACCAGCAACAAACTAAGGAAAAGAAATGAAGATAGCAGTAAAGAGTACACTATGAATCAGTCCAATGAATTGCTGAAGGGGGAAGACAAAGAAATTGTCATAAGTGACAATCTAGAAGAAGTTAGTAATTGTAGAAAAGAAGAGGGTAAGGATGACAAGGTGGCAGTAAAAGTAAAATTTCAGCAAGTAAGAATGGAAGTTCAGCAATCAAGAGATGAAAGAAATCAGCAGACAGAAGATTTATTAGACAAAGAAATTGAACTGATAAGAAGGATAATGATGAAAGTGTCTCAGAGGAAGATATCAGGAAGAAAGAAAAGAAGCAGAAGTAGCAAAAGGAAGACAGTAACAGACTGTGAAAGTACAGCCAGTGGAGAAAAGCAGCATAAAGTATGGAGACCTGGAGAAAAGCAACAAACAACAGAAGATGTAGATGACAAATTACATAACAAAGTATGGGATCCAGGAAGGCAAGGACTAAAAGCACATGATCAGGAGATCATGATTATTTCTAACCTTGGGAGTCTGATGTAGGGGCATTAGGTTTAGAAAATACATTGTATTTTAATAGACATAGGGGTCTTGTGTTTTCAAAAGAATATTGATTTCTTATGTAATTATTAATGTTTTTGAGTGACATTTAGAATAGATATTGATTGAAATTTGTAAATGTTCTCGAATAATTGGAGAACATGAGAGAATTAGGATAGTTTAGATTTCATAGGGAATGAGAGATTTGAGAATTGATTGTAAATCTTAAGTTAGAATTAGTTTCATGATTTTATGGGATTAAAGAGGATCCTTAGGGATAATGGATAGATTTTAGGACTTTGAGGATTTGGAGGATTTTGTTGAGATAATAGAGGATCTGAACCAAAATTGGTTCATCATATTTTGTATAAATTGTAAAGCCTTAAAGGCGTAAAAAGTAGTAATAGTAGAAAGTAGTAGAGGTAGAGTAGGGTTTTTAAAAACAGATGGTTTGTTTGTTAAGCCTACGGGTAGTTGGGAAAAAGGGCCATTGATTTGAATATCAGGCCTAAAGAAGGAAAGACAGAACATGAAGGATTCTGGATTTATGTAAATATTTGTTTATATATAAAGAGATTGTTTCTGAATTATGTGTGCATTGATTTATTTAATTATGTGTGAGAAATGTTCAGAATTGATGAACAGGTGTGATAAACTCTGCAATAGGGTTTGAATGGTGGTTCTACACACACATTGACAAGTTTAATGTAAATTCGAGATAGATATAATGGAAATATTATTTCTTGAGCGGAGGTGAAATAAAGGGTTTTCATATACTTTTTAGAAGACTAGAGGAGGTTGGAGTAATCGATCACTGAAAGGATCGATGACAACAATAGAGGAACTGAATTCTTAATTCAGTATTCAGATACATCGGGGTATATATGTATCATAAATATACCTGATCGAACAGTGATTTGGATCAGGACTGGAACAAAGAGGAACATAAGAGTGGTCTTAGAAAACCCCAAAGGGGTTTCACATAGCTTTTAATGAGAGGTGGTGAACCTGGAAGAACCTGTCAAAAGAAGAAAGTATGACTGGTTACATCATGTTGACATATTGTTTTGAAACCCGAGCGAAGAACATCAGAACAAAGATCAGAGGTTTGAAATTGGAAATCAATGGTAATTCGGAACCATGAATAAATGGAAGTGGAATTGTGAGTCAAGGGCAAGACAGAAGGTGGGTTTGAAAACCACTAATGGTTTTCATGCAGCTCTTGGATGGTAAGCGGTTTTTTCCTGAGCGAAAGAGATAGCATTCATCGTGTGACACGTAGTGGGGGTGGTAATTCAAAACCATTTCTTTCACATGTATTTGGAAAACCAAATAGCGTGCAGGTTGGTCATGCGATGATCGTCGGATCATTGAGTTGGAACGCGATGAAATGACAACCATCAGATTTAACAAACGGTGGGCGATGAATAGATATGGTTGATAACGTGTGGGCCATATATGTTTTAAAACAAAGCCTTGACATGTATGCAGTCTATTTACCGACGGAATTGGTAAGTTTAAAGCTTATGTCAACTTTATAACATAAAGTTAAGCTATGAAGAATGTTATGATATGCAGTTTGAAATATATGTGGTTGCGAAGTTTTAAAGATTAACCAAATTTTCCAATAAGGTGAGTATTAAGTGTGGGACATACTTGATTTAAGTAGAGCCACGTGTCGACATAAGAGTTCAGTGCACATCGTATCGACGAGAAGAGCTTTAAAGGTGCAATGCGAAATTGCGATTGCGGATGATGCGATGCGATATTCGTCATCGCATATCACATTGGGTCAAATAAGTGGAAGTGACGATATTGCGATGCGATCGCATATCGCGGTCAGTAAATGAATTTTTTGATTTGCGATAGGTCTTCAAATTAGTTGCAATGTGATGATGAAGTGCAATAAATTTATAACCGTCAGATCAAACAGAAGTAAAGGATGGAGATTGGAGTTAAATGGGGCTTTGAGATATGTGCAAGCCATGGTCAAAGAAAGGTTTGTGGTAAGGTTATTTGAAAGGGCTTCTTCTTGTGAATAAATTAAAGGAGAAACCTTGGATAAGGGGATGTATTCGAATAAAAGAAATTGTCAAGGTGGGTATTGTAATCATGGTTAGTAACCATAATTATCAACATTTGAAAAGCTTCCACATTTAGAGTTTTGAGGGTTATAATATTAACTTGGGATTGTTTAAAATGGTATGAAACCTTAATGAACAGAATGAATTTCTGAGTATGAGATGGAAAATTTTGGGTTATAAATGTGATATGAAATTTTACATGGAGAATGTGGGTTTTGCTGCTTAGGCAGCATCACATATTCTCTCTTACTCCTCTAATTGATAGATCCTTTAAATAGGTTAAATGCATACCCACTTGTCAATCTTCTTTGATCCAAATCTCCAACCTAGTCTACATCAATAAATCCATGTATTTCAAACACTCTTTTTAGTCCTATCCTTCCTTGATAGCATAATCCATAATCAATAGTGCTGCAGAGATGCCTAAAAACCCTCATTACTATTATCAAATGCTCCTTCCCTCGTTTTGACATATAGCTACTCAGTACTCCCACTGCATGTGCAATGTATGATCTTGTATAGAACATTATGTACATCAAGCTTCCAATCACACTATAAAATGAAGAATGAAACATGTCCTCTTCCTCTTCCTATGTATTGGGACATTGATTTGCATATAAATTTACACCTACAAGAATAGGGGCATTCATCGGTTTACTTTCCTGCATATTAAACATATGCAATATTGTCTTGATATACTTCCTCTGATTTAACCAAGGTTTCCTCTTTGCCTCATCTCTTTTGATTTCCATGCCCAAAATGAAATTTTCAACACTCAGATCTTAATTTCAAATTTAGAAGACAACTAGGTTTTCACTTCCCAGATGATTTTCCTATTATTTCCAACTAACAATATATCATCTACATACAATACCAAATAAACAATATGATCACCAACTAATTTATAATACACAAATTATGCCTCTTTTCTCCTTGTGAAGCCAATTCCATATATATATATATATATATATATATATATATGTATGTATGTATGTATGTATGTATGTATGTATGTATGTATGTATGTATGTATGTATGTATGTATGTATGTATGTATGTATGTATGTATGTATGTATGTATGTATGTATGTATGTATGTATGTATGTATGTATGTATGTATGTATGTACATACCATATATGTGTGTATATGTATATATATTTGATATAAATATATATATCAAATTTTTGATACCACATCCTTGGTGATTGCTTCAACCCATACAAGGATTTTTTCAGACTACGTACTAACTCTTTCTTACCCTTCATAGCAAATAGTTATGGTTGCTTCATATATATATCTTGTTACACATCCCTATGCAGGAATTTTATCTTCACATTCATTTTTTCTACTTCAAAATAAAAATCAATAACAATAGATAAAAGAAATCTAATAGAATCAAATTTTGCAAGAGGAGAAAATATATCACAAAGTAAATTCCCTGCACCTACGAATACAATTTTTCTACTAACCTAGCTTTGTATTTATCCACTTTTCCTTCTTCATTCAACTTATTCTTAAACACCCATTTGTTTCCAATTGGGTTTCTTCTAGCTGGCAACTCCACTATATTCCAAGCCTCAATCATTTCTTCAACCATTTCTTCAATCATGGAATTTTTCCATAATTTTCCTTCCTCTGAGTCTAATTCCTCCCGAATAGTTCTAGGATAATCATCAATAATAAATAAAGGAAAATTTGAACAAAAATAAGATGGAGTATACCTTTTTATATTCCTTATTTCCCATACCGACCTCCTTAAAACCAGGGTATGTGGTTCTTCTTCTTATTATTCATGTTCTTTTATAGAGCATGAATTATCATCCTTTAGCTCAAAATCTATCTTCTACGGTTCTCTCTCCCTTTGTATGATTTCCATTTTGATAACATATTTCACTTTTCTAACTACCACATATTTATTGTACACAACCTTATTCTTTTATGGGTTCCAAAGCTTGTAACCTTTTAAACCATCTTTGTAACTAATAAAAATACACCGTTTAGATTTGTTATCCAACTTAGTTTTAATTTCTTTTGGAAAATGTACATATGCATCAAAAAAAAATACCTTGATCATATGTGTGAGAGATGTTTTGTTACTTGTCCATACCTCATGTGGAGTCTTATCATCAAATGGATGAGGGTGATTTATTTACCAAGTAACGTATAGTATCCACTTACTCTTCCTAGAATTCTTATCCTAGCCAACACCACTAAGCATGCTCCTTCATGTTTCTATCAATGTCATGTTCATCCTTTCTGCAACTCCATTTTGTTGAGGTGTGTATGGGGTATTATTTTGTCATGTTATACAACAATTTTTACAGAAGTCTTCAAATTCCCTACTGTAGAACTCTCCACCATTATCCATCCTCAATACCTTTGTTCATTCTCTGTCTAATTCTTCACTAGAGCCTTAAATTATTTAAATATGTCATTTATTCCTAAGAAAATATATCCATGTATTCCGTGAGAATTCATCTATAAATGAGACATAGTACACTTATTCACCCAATGATGGAGTTGGCACAAGTCCAAACACATCATTATGCACTAGTTGTAGTATTCCCTTTGCCCTCTTATCACCAAATGAGAATTTTACCTCATTATGCTTCATATATAAATAAAGCTCAGAAAAATAAAAAATCTAGAGACCAAGTAGACATACATTCTACCAAACCATTACCATGTAGTACTTAAAGTCTCTTCTCTCTGATATTTTCTAGTATTTGATGCCACAACATAGCGTTTTATCCTAAAGTTGAATGAGTTACTCCTTCTTCTACTCCAATCTCAGGAACAATGAAACTATTGCACCCAACACTATTCGTGTTTCCCAACAACTTATACAAAGTTTCAATTCGAATTCAACAAATTTGCCGATGAAATGAGAATTGTGACCTCAAAATGAGAACTGTAGCAAAAAAAAACAACTCAAAAATGAAAAGGTTGATGTTGGAACAAAAAAACTAAATTGGAGGTAAATTTTCAATTTTTTTTTTAAATGGCAGTAAAAACCAATTTTTTTTACACAAAAAACATGAAAAAAAACACCCTAAAAATGAAAATGTTGATGTTAGAACAACATTTATTTTTGGGGTAAATTTTTAACGTTTTTTTAGCAATGAAATTAATGATAAAATATCACGACTTTGAAAATCCTTGAAATTCCAACAATTTTCAGGCATGACGTTAAAGATAAAAAATCACGTTTCTGAAAAGTTTTAAAATTTCAACAATTTTCAACCCTGAAATTGAAAATAAATGTCACGACTCCAAAAAACCTTAAAATTATGACATTTTCCAACCATGGTGTTAAAGGTAAAATATCATGATTCCAAAATCTTTTAAAATTTCAAAATGTTTCATCCATTGAATTAAAACAAAAAATCATGACTAAAAAAATCATAAAAAAGGAATACGTAAATCAAAAATTCATTATACTAAGAGTATTTTTTTTAAACGCTAAAAGCGTAATTTTTAAAAAATATTAACCTAGGAGAATGTGACACATTCCCAGCAAAATTTAAAAAGAAACCATCAAATTGACATGCAGTGGGGATGGACTTGACCCATTTAAATGAAAATTAAAAATCAACAATGAATTGACACAGAGTGGGGATGGACTTGATCCATTGTAATAAAAACTTAAAAACCAATTAAAAAATTAGCACATAATGGGATCAGTTTGTTAGTGTAACAAAAAAAAGGTCTGAAAAGGAAAAACAGGATAAATAACGAAAAAATGAAAAAACAAAATGTATCAATTTTGAAAAAAAATTAAAAAATAGACAAATAACTAGAAATGACAAACTAAACTAAAAAAAAAATCAAAAAAGAAAATGAAACAAAAACCAAAAAAAAAAAAAATGGAACAATTAAAAATTAAAAAATTAAAACATAAAAAATAGTTTAAAATTTTAAAAAGATAAAAAAAAATAATAAGAAGAAAAAAACATAAAAATTAATTATAAAAACAAAAAAAACAAAAAAGTATCAAGCATAAAATATTCAAAAAACATGTTCCACTAAAACTACATAATTTTAAAAAATAAAAAATAAAAATTAACAAATTAAAAAAATTATAAAACGTTCGAAAATAAATAAATAAATAAATAACATTAAAAATCAACTAAAATAAAAAAATAGAAAGAATTAAAAAAATATTAAAAATTTTATATATCTAATAAAAACTATTAAAAAATACATTAATTTTTTTAAATATATATTAAAAAATTAATTAATATGGCTAGTCGAGGGACAAAAAGTCGTTGGTGGCCAATAGAGAAATACTATGAGCATCATTTTGTCAGTCGTCCATGGCATTTATGCACCCGACTGGCGGAGGGTCACTTCCCAGAATCGATCCTCCGCCAACCAGGAACATAAAGTTTGTGGGCGATCGACAAAGCAACATTGTGAGCATCACTCCACTGGTCACCCATGGCCTTTTAGCCTCGACTGGCCATATTTGTTATTTTTGTTAATAAATATGTATTTTTTAATTTTTAATGTATTTTTTTAATAATTTTTTATTAAATATATAAATACTTTAAATAGTTTTTTTAATTTTTTTGTTTTTTAATGTTATTTTATTTTTTATTTTTATATTGAATATTTTTTAATTCTTTTCAATCTATTTAAAAAAAAATCAATCTATTTTTTTTTTAACATACATTTTAAAATTAAAATTTTCATTTTTTTATAATTTGTTTTCCAATTTTTTTTTTTAAGTTTTTTTTTTTTATTGTTTAGTTTTTTTGTTTGTTTATATATATATATATATATATATATATATATATATAGATAGTATGTGGGGTTTCCGTAGTGCATTATATTAGATATCATTTTTTTGGGGATTCAACTGCGTTAAGTAAGTCATTCATCTATGACCATTTCCACGAGAGGTAGTCGTAACTGACTAATTTCTCATGATTTTTTGAATAGTCCACTTAGCACTCATTTCATAGGGTGATGCTCACAGAGGTGAAGAAGTGGGATTGAAACTAGTGAAATGAATCACAGAGCCGCAATCCTCACTTCCAGGGCATGCACCCGGTAACCAGGACTTCCCAGGAAGTCACCCATCATAGAAATCCTATGGTTCAAGCGCACTTAACTATGGATTTTTCCCCACAATCAAGCCCACTTAGCTTGCTACCCCATTTGAAAAACCTTAGCAAGTATTGTGCCTCATGAGCCATTCAAGTAGATATCCCTTTACTCTTTGTATTTTAAGTATGGGGGGTTTCTGCAGTGCATTATATTAGAGATAATTTTTTTGGGATTCAACTGTGTTAAGTAAGTCATTCATCTATGACCATTTCCATGAGAGGTAGTCGTAATTGACTAATTTTTCATGATTTTTTGAATAGTCCACTTAACACTCATTGCATCGGGTGATGTTCACAGGGGTGAAGAAGTGGGATTGAAATTAGTGAAATGAATCACATAGCGTCAATCATCACTTCCGGGGCTTGCACACAGTAACCAGGACTTCCCGGGAGGTCACCTATCCTAGAACTCCTCTGTCTCGAGCGTGCTTAGCTGTGGAGTTTTCCCCAAAATCAAGCCCACTTAGCTTGCTACCATGTTTGCAAAACCTTAGCAAGTATTGTGCCTCATGAACCATTCAAGTAAAGATCCATTTACTCTTTTTATTTTAAGTATGGGGGGTTTCCACAGTGCATTATATTAGATATATTTTTTTGGGATTCAACTGCGTTAAGTAAGTCATTCATCTATGACCATTTCCATGAAAGGTAGTCGTAACTGACTAATTTCTCATGATTTTTTGAATAGTCCACTTAGCACTCATTGCATCGGGTGATGCTCACAGGGGTGAAGAAGTGGGATTGAAACTAGTGAAATGAATCACATAGTGTCAATCATCACTTCCGGGGCTTGCACCTAGTAACCAAGACTTCCAGGGTGGTCACCCATCCTAGAATTCCTGTGGCTCAAGCACACTTAACTATGGAGTTTTCCCCGCAATCAAGCCCACTTAGCTTTCTACCCTGTTTGCAAAACCTTAGCAAGTATTGTGCCTCATGAACCATTCAAGTAAATATCCATTTACTCTTTATATTTTAAGTATGGGGGGTTTCCACAGTGCATTATATTAGATATCATTTTTTTGGATTCAACTGCATTAAGTAAGTCATTCATCTATGACCATTTCCATGAGAGGTAGTTGTAACTGACTAATTTATCATGATTTTTTGAATATTCCACTTAGCACTCATTGCATCGAGTGATGCTCACAAGGGTGAAGAATTGGGATTGAAACTAGTGAAATGAATCACATAGTGTCAATCATCACTTTCGGTACTTGCACCCGATAACCAGGACTTCCCGGGAGGTCACCCATCCCAAAGGTCCTTTGGATCAAGCACACTTAACTGTGGAGTTTGTTAGGAATCTATAATCAACAATATTGGCAAAGTCCGCTCACAGAAACAACATCATTTCAACCACTTTGGGATTCTAGGATCTAGCTCTCCTGAATCTGGAGAGGGATCTCTCCAATAGGTGCAAATATGGATTTTTCTTTGAATTTTGGGGTAATGATATTAGGCTAGTTGTGAAGGCCAAGGGTTGGTTTTGTTTTTGGATGGTTGAGCATGATTACTGTTTGAGATGGAAAGTCCTAAATGCAAAGAGCTTCAAAGGTGTGAAGTTGCAAGCAAACAGAGTAAGCTTTGGCCAAGAAAGATAGATAATTGCAGGTTTTAGTCCATTGGGCTATGGAATCATAATAGGGTTTAATTGGAATAGAAAGAGGCAAGAGTGGTCCATGGGGCAAGTCATCTATGTCTAAGGATCTCTTTGAAGTTTGATTTATGGAATGAAATGGTACAATAAGAAGGAGAATTAAACAGATGAAGAACAAAGAGCAGCCCAAGATCAGGCAAGTACTTCTAAACTAACCTGCTTTGACATACACTTTATAAAGACATAAAAGCAATCTAATATCAGGCAAGTACTTCTAAAATAACCTGCTTTTGATGCACTTTCAATAGAAAACATATAAAAACAGAGGGAAACTTGAAGGCAACTGTTGGAGTAGAAACTAGCGGGTCGGGCTCACCACAAATCCTCTCCTAGCTCTGCTTTACTTGGTTACTTTCAAGACAAACACAAAGATGACACAGAATGGCCTAAGGTCTGGTAAGTACTTCTAAACTAGCCAGCTTTTAACACATTCCAAGGGAAACACTCAGACAACTTTTGGGGATAAAACTAGGACCAGGGCACACCATATCTTCCATAGTTCATCTCTACTTAACTAATACTGAACATAATATTCAAGAATAATATTCAGCTAAGGAAATAAGACGGGGGAATGCCAGCATTCCTATGCTTAAACTGAATTAAATCATTCCCAAATAACACAGATTGGAAGAAAACATTTAGATAAATATTTTCAGTCAGAGAAGGGTACTGGTATACAGTAGGTCCTAACTCTATGCATGCTGTTATTTATAAGAGAAGATGGAACACAGTGAAAACAGAAACAAAATAACAAGTTATAATGAGAAAAACATCACCGTCAACATAGACTAGGATCCCATAAATCGGCTTGTATTGATGCTCCAAACCAGTTACAGCTTTAAGTCCAATGCTTTAGTTTAAAAATCATCTACTCATCTCAGCCTAACTTATCTATCACAGTCAGAGCTCCAAGGGCCACTGAACACTGTTTACAAGTAGAAGTTTCAAGCGCAAGTATATTTCAAAGTTCTGCAACCAACAGTTTCTCATCTTCTACAGAAGTATTTATAGAAGAATGAGGAGGTGAGATATGATAAAATATCTCTCAGGATAATTAATACAGAGTAATGACTTCTTGGCCTTTGAGGGGCTTGATGGAGAATTTTACAGGTGTGTTACTGTATTAATTGATTTACATTTATGAATTAAGCTCGGTGGGAGCTTTTGTTGACTTTTGAGGCTCTGTGTCATGTTGGAGTAACTCTGTAGATATTTTTTTCATTAAGTTCCTTTTAGAAGTAACTCTCTGGCTGCGTCGGGGAAAATATCTTATTTTTCTCAATAACTTCGGCCTATGTTTGAATGCGTGTGGCTACAGGTGGCACCGTGGTAGCTGAGAGGAATCAATTTTCCTCAGATGCGGCGGTGGAGGCCTTTCTGTCTGATAAAACACTTATGATTTTCCTTTAATTTTGTTTTAATTTGGGGTATTATGCTTTTGATAATCAATTCTTAGCCATGATCCCCAAATTGTCTTCAATATTCATGTTCTGCTGTGTTCTGTCTTTGACACTGATACTCTTTTATTTGTGATTTAAAATCACAGTGTCTTGTTGATGTGCAAGCCGTTCAGGGCTCGTATGGCATCAATGCCTCATGAAGTAATGACGAGACATGGAGTAGAGCCCCGTGAATGGTTCCCTTTGATAAATCAAAGGCGAGGGAATCATCACTCCCAGCCTTTAGCTTTCTCGTTAATATGACCGAACAAACCATTCAAACCTGCAAAATATGAAAAGAATTAAAAAATCCTGCGTTTGTGGGTTTAATTGCTACAGAGGATGTGGGGAGGAGCGTAGCCGTTGCATGGCAGCATCCAACGGTGGAGATCAACCAAGAAAAGGTAAAAAGGAGAGCGGAGGGAAGAACAAGACGAAATGATTTTGGATCGTCTGATCTGGACACGTGGACGGTCCAGATCCAATCAGAGGATCGCAATCGGCGGAGAAACAATGTTAATGCACTTGGCAGAAACTTACGATGTGATTGAGTGCTGACCGTCGATCTGCAGATCAGATTGACGGTGGGAGATGCGTCGGGAGGTCGCAATTGGTGGGGTAAAGGTTAATGATTGGAGCAATTGTGGGTCGTTGGATCTGGGAAGATGGAGAGGAGATCAACGGTGGACAACCAATCAGAGATCAGCAATCAGAGGTGGGTCGATGTGATGGTGCGATCAGGACATCGCAATCGGAGGTTTCTAAGGGGAGCAATCGGAAGAGTCTTCGCAGAAGTTTCCGATGCGATAGGTGCCTTGGGACTTAAAATTTTGGTCCCAGGCATAGGTTATATAAATGGAAAGCAGTGGGGGTGGGGTTTATATATATGGGACCCAATCGCATCGGAAATTTTGATGCGGGTCTTTCAATCAACCCATTTTAGATTCTTTCGATGCGATTGCGCTTCGGTTCTTTTTGATCTAACCATTTTTATATTAAAAACATGACTTTGGCGCATTAGATCAAAACTTTGGGTAAGTGGGTTAAATGTTTTAACAAAGGAAAGAGACCATCGGGAATGAATAATTTCAACGATTTAGCGTCCGATGGCAGGCCCACGGGTTACATGAAATGATAATACGATCAAGGGGGTATGTACATGGGCTTAATCGCATCGAAACTTTTTAAACATGGAAAAAAGACTTGCGCACTTAGACTGTGCGATGCGATAAGCACTTCGTGGGTCTAGCACCTGGTTCTAGTGTACGAGCACGTGGAGGGGAAGTGGTTTAAAACTTAGCCCAAGGGGGCTTAAGCCTTTATGCAAAAATATGTATTTTTCATGAAATTTTTCAAGTTTTTTCAATGGATTTGGGGGTTTCGGTATAGTTTAAAAATGCATTTTAAACTATGTAAGAGGTTTTTCATGAATGGGAAAAGAGAAATCATGAAAATATAGGAGTTTTATGGAGAAAAAGGGGAGCAAATGAAGGTTAGTTTTTAGTGGGGGGAGGGGGAAGATGATGATTTTGCAGCAGTTTTTTCTATGAAATCAGCAGAACTTCTGAGTATAAAATGGGAACAGCAGTGAAGATTTGGACAGAGGCAAGAGGCCTCCAAGAGTCTTCAAGAGCCAACACTTTTTAGCAATAAAATTTGTTCCTTGAAGGCTCAAAAAAGCCTTAGCCACCTTTTGCTATAACAAATTTCATAGGTGGCTAATAGAGTTTTCCCCACAATCAAGCCCACTTAGCTTGCTACCCCATTTGCAAAACCTTAGCAATTATTGTGGCTCATGAACCATTGAAGTAGATATCCCTTTACTCTTTGTTCATCTCCTCCAACAAAAGGATGAGACTAGTTCATCGAAGTTTAAGGTAGTTGCATTAATACCTGTGGAAACAACCCAACCATCCCATGAGCCTATTATAGAACGTAACATACTAATGCACTTATCCTCATCTCAAAATATTAATATCAATAGATATAACATGACTCACCATCGTATTGAAGGAATTCATATGCTCTATTATCGGGTCTCCATCCTTTATCCTCTCATTATACAAATTTTTCTATAGGAACAATTTTTTCACTAGGGACTTAAATTGATACAAAGCCCATCACTTGCCCTAAGACTAATTTGGTGTAGCTTACCCTGACATATTTAGTAATAATAAATATCGAAGACACAATTTTATTGTGATATTCTCCTTCCAGTCCAACTTTGTCTAGTCATCTATTGACATCCCCATCAGTGGAGTATCTGAATCCAAAAAGATTCACTAATCTTTGTATACCAAAAGGTATTCCATTTTAATCTTCCACGACTCAAAACTTTACCCATTAAATTTCTCAATCTCCATTTTTGAACTTATTTCCATTTCTTTTCACCAAAAGAATCACTCCCGTATATCTTGCACCATAACAGGGTCTACCACGAGCCCAAGCTGAACACCTTAGCCACAAAGGGGTCTCCTTCAAGAAAATTTTTATTTGATACAAAATGTACTTTTTGACCTATACATTTATTCATTGCACGCATATTCTTAATAAAAAATAAAAAGCATATAACGACAAACACACAAATTTACACAGATATTTTGTCTTGGAAACCCAAACCTGGGAAAGCCAACAATTTTTTTTTCATTATATATTACAACCCAATATACATCCCATGGCATATGCACTTCCAATCAAACTGTAGTTCCATTACCAAAACTACAAAACCATGGGAAAAATCGCCATGCACCACAAAACCACTTTTAGCAAAATTGTGGGAAGAAAACCACCAAAAAATGAATGCAAAAAACTACCCAAAAAAAAAAATTGTGATCTTTTCCAAAACCCAGTGCAAGGGGGCTCGCACCCCCTTGCATACCCCCTGACCAAGGGAGGCTAAACAACCCCCATGGGACCCCCTTGGTTTGTGGTGCATATAATTTGTGTAAAGAATATAAAGAAAAACCCAACATATATTAGGTATGTGATACGTGGAGTAGAACTCAAGACAAATCCTCCCAAGATGAAGGTAACCATGAAATGGATAGTTTCTACTAAATTTTCTAAGGTTAAGAGTTTTTTTGGGGAAACATAGTACTTGAGGAAATGCATAACCTTGTTTTTAGTGGTATCAACACCACTCCCTACCATAATATCAAGTGACAAGAGTTTTCATGATCCAGGTGGATATTGGTGGCCACTGGCCTATTCCACTTGGGGACCCACCATTGTTTCTTTCAATTTTTCAGTTTCCTTAATTGTAGCATGGTTTATTATTTTAAGAAGTTTTTGGGGTCCTGAACTTCCGGGGCCGTTTTTAGGCCCTAAACGACTTTTTTTTGGAAAACTGGGAGCAACATGGAATTTTTTTCAGTGTTGCTCACATCAAAATTTGTATTCCTCAGATAGATATTTCTAAAAATGTATTTTTCGCATTAAATGAAGATCATATGCCAAAGTTACATCCCCGGGAAGTTGATGTACCACTTTACCCAAATGGAGCCCATAGTTTTGACACTTCATATCCTAGGGTTATTTTTTTTTGTTTATGGTTTTCCATTATTTATCAATAATAAATAGGCCCTTGAACCTCATTGTAACAGAGTTCAGAGGCCTATAGCCATGACATATATTCTCAGAGACAAGCTACCAATGCCCTAGCTAGTTTAATTCCATTATGTCTGTAAAAAAAATTCAGTTCTTTGATATTAATGAAATGAAGGGTTATTTCCGCTTCATCTTTCTATTTATGGTTATATGTGTATTTTTTTGCACTCCTGCATAAATCTAAATCAACGGAATCAAAGCAATATGCTCTTTCTCGATCCTTATTTGCAGGTCCCCAACGAGATCAGGGTATAAGGAGTTAGGGCTCGATCTGGTTGAAACTTTCCAAAATCAGCGTCGCAAACCCTGAAGAGCGCCCATGGGGGACAAAAAAAAAAAAAGACGAGGGATCAAGAGGTCCTATCAAAATATTTCTTGAGGAGGGCCTTGTAAAAGAAAGGAATGTGATGATGGATAAATTTTTCCAGATCCTTCAACGACTGCCCACCAGCGGTGCATTTGCATCTATAAGCCACTCTAGAGGTTAAAATCCTTTTAAAGTATAAGTAAACTTTAACATTCCCATATTTTATGGCCAAATAGATGCAAATGTCATAGATAGATGGTTGAATATATTAGATGGATATCTCTTGGTTCATTAATTTTCCAACCGAGAGAAGATTATTTTTGCACTCCTCAAAGTTGCCCCCATGTCAAGGACTAGTGGGAAACCTACTGTGAGAGAAAGGACGAGCGTGAACCCTCTCTGTTCTCAGCCGTAACCACTTGGAATTATTTCTAACACATCATCAAGGAATAATATTATCTCATGAGGAGCTATGAGGACAAGTACATACAATTGACTACGTTGTCGCAACAAAGGGATTAAGATGTGCATGAACTGATGAATCTGTTCCATACCTTGCACACAAATTTGGGTTCAAATATTCGGAGAAAAATTTGGTGTTGAAGTACCGTAGTTGTCTACACAAATACATTCAAGAGGAAATGGAGTTCCTCTACATCTCCTCGCTTGGTATGGCATACCGGTATGCTCCCAAGATTGAGGAGGAATTCAAATAGAAGAAGTGAGACTTTGGGTATGTGAATCAAAAGCAAGGGAAAGATGCCCCAAACCATAGAAAAAAAGGAAAAACCAAGGCATGGCAGCCCTAGACAACCTGCCAAAGCCACAAGAAAATAAAATCACTGTGAAGCCAAAGAAGGACACGGGAAAGTGGTGTGAGTTCCATAAGAGCTCCACTCACAACAAAAGTGAGTGTTGGGCCAAGAAGTCATTGTTGGTCAAGATGAAGGCTTCTAAATCTGATGCATGATTTTATGAATCAAACCCTGGTAGGGGGAATGAGAAAGGGAAGCATATTATTGATGCAGATCCTAACTCCACCGTTTCCACCACAAATATCTAGAAGGAGGAACCGGAAGATCCAGAGGAGGAGGAACGTCTCTTCCAATCCTAGATGTGGGTAAAGGGTTCCCTGCTAAGGTTCTTTGTCGATAGTGGGAGCCAAAATAACCTCATTTTAATAGAGGTCATGAAGTGGTTTGGCTTACTAACCATATCACAACCACAATCGTACACCATTGGGTGGCTTCACCAAGGATGGGATCTCTGCATCAGCCAACATTGTTGCCTTCCCTACAGCATCAAGCCCTTCACAGAGGAGGTATTATGTGACCTTACTCCTCTTAATGTTTGTGATGTATTATTAGGCCAACCATACTTGTGGAAGCAACATGCTGTGTATGATCTCGACCTCACATTGTTATTTTTACTTTGGGAAATAAGTTGTACAGGATAACAAAGGTACCACCGCTGACCACTATCTCTTTGGTTACTGCAAAAAAATGCAGTAAGTTCATTTCCAAAACTGGGAAATTTTTTTTCCTCATGATCCGCCCTCAAGGCAAGAAGAATATTGTGGCCATGACCTCCACACAGGGCTTCTCCGCACGAAAATAAAAAATGGACAAGGTTGTGGAGGAGTATGGGGAGATATTCAACTCAGCCGCAAGGGTGCCTATGCACTATCAGGTCAATTACCTCATTGATATGACCCCAGGTGTGTCGTTTCCGAATGGACTGATCTATCGATTCTCTTTTCTGAAGAATGATGAAATAAAGAGGCAGATTGAGGAGCTGTTGCGGAAAGGTCACATTCGGCTGATTTCATCGCCCTGTGGGAGCCTGATCATGTTGGTGCAAAAGAAGGATGGGACATGGAGACTATGTATTGACTATCAGACATTGAACAAGATCACTATCCTGAAAAGGTACCCGATCCCACAGATTGATGACCTTCTGGACCAACTCAAAGGGGCGAAATATTTCAGCAAGGTTGACTTGAAGTCCAGGTATCACCAGGTACCAATTGAATCCTTGGATGTGTGGAAGACTTCATTCAAAGCCAAGGAGGGCTTTTTCAAAAGGTTGGTCATGTCTTTTGGGGTAGAAAAATTCTCCTACGACCTTCATGAGGCTGATGGATGACATCTTGCGGCCATTCACCAACTCATTTGTAGTATTGTACTTGGATGACATCCTGATCTTCAGCGGGACTTGGAAGAGCACCTCCACCACATCTAAAAATTCCTCCAAACACTACGAAAACACAAGTTGTGTGCCAATTTGGAGAAGTGAACTTTTCACATGACCCAGGTTTAGTATCTCGGATACATTATTGATGAGCGGGGTGTGCATGTGGATTCAACCAAGATCCAAGTCATTTGGGATGGGCTAGTCCCAACCACTCTAACAGAGCTTCTCATCTTTTTGGGTCTTGCTAATTTCTACCACAGGTTCGTGTTGGGATTCTCTCATATCACTTGTCCCTTTAGTCAAGTCACCAAGGGAGGAGAAAAAAAAAATTATTTTGGTCAGAATATCAAGAGAAGACATTCGTAGAATTGAAGCTTCGCCTCTCAGTCTACCCATTGATCACAATAACTATGCACATAACATTTGAGATAAGACGGATACCTCTATTTATACTATTAGGTTCTTATAACGAAGTTATCCAGTGACATATCACGATGAGACAATGTCGTGATCTACAAGTATCCCATATGAAAAAAATTTGTTCCATTGTGCGAACTTCGAAAAATGGGCATTACATTTTAGGAAGTAAACGGTCATCACATAGACCACCAACTACTAAAAATTTGATACGGACACAAGAAAGTTGCGAGAGAAAAAATCGCCATTAGTAGTCCTGTGAGTTTGTTTGAACATCACTCCCAAGAGAAGCGACAACAATAATGCTGCAGATTACCTCAGTTGATCACCGATCATGGCGCTAACCACCATTCTCAACTGTTGTGGGCACGAGACTTTTGATTTGCCACTTCTCTACAAGACACTCTTGGAGGGTACACAAATTACAAATTTTCACATCTAGGGTGAATTGCTATGTGACCTAGGACACCTTTGTGTTCCTTCAAGAGAGCATTCCAAGATGATTTTGGAAGTGCACTATAGTCGGGTCGCTAGAAATTTTGGCGTTGAGAAAATAGTGGTAGTACTGCAGAAGTTTTTCTATTGGCCAAACCTTCGACAGGATGTCGGGAAGTACATCAGATCCTACACTGCTTATGTCATTTCTAAACCGACCATCAAGAAGCAAGGCCTCTGTACTCCGCTACCTACCCCTAGTCAACCTTGGGAATCCGTCTGCATGAATTACAAGTTGGGCCTTCTTTATAATAAGCATGGAAATGACTATGTTTTCATGGTCGTCGACAAATTCTCGAAGATGGCCATTATGGCGGCCTGCAAGAAGAATATCACAGCAGAAGCCACTACTAAACTCTTCTTTGAATGAGTGTGGGTGCACTTTTGGATCCCATAGTCTATCATCTCTAATCGAGATAGCAGGTTCATCAGCATATTCTAGTCCAGCCTCTAGTGAATGGTGGACACCAAGCTCACCAAGTCCATAGATTTCCATAGAGATCGTTCCCTATGTACAACACAATTATAACTGGGCCCTCCAAAGCTCAACCAGCCACATCCACTTTCAAGTGGGCTTGGGATTCTAGCCACTATGTCCCATTAACGTAGCCATGCCATTTCTAGCTACTCAAGTTGATTTAGCTCATGTCTAGTCTGAATATGACAAAGCGAAAAAATTCATTAAGCGCATTCAACACATCCACCAATAGGTTCATGACATATTGGACAAAGCCAATGATAAGTAAAAGCAACGTCATGATCAACATCGGGTGCCACACAACTTCTAGGTGGGCGATCAAGTGTGGCTACATTTGCAGAAGGAGAGCTTCGCTGGACCCCACCGTAAGCTTTGCCTACTCTGATATGTGTTGTACACTATTACCAAGGTTGTAGGGGCCAATTCCTTTGATCTCAATATTCTACCATTATTTGGTTTGCACCCAATGTTCAATGCAGACCGCCTTCAGCCCTACTTCCCACCTCTACTGGACACCTCTGACATTGCAGAACAACTCACACCAACAGAGTTAAACACAAACTACAGGGAACATGCCAGCATGGAACATATCATGGACATGAAAATTAGGAACACTCTCCAACCAAAGATCCAATTGTGTTGGGTTTTCAAAGCTGGCCAACTCCTGCACCAAGGAAAGTGGTTCATCAACGACCAAGTTCAACAAATTTTTCCTCATCTCATGGAGGAACTCAACGTAATGGGGACCATTGATTCCTAAGGGGGAAGGAATGAGCCATGTGTATATTGGTGGCCACCTACCTATTCCACTTGGAGCCCCATAATTGTTTCTTTTAGTTTTTCAGTTTCCTTAATTGTAGCACAGTTTACTGTTTTTAGTAGTTTTTCGGGTCCTGAACTTCCAGAGTCGTTTTGAGGCCCTAAACAACATTTTGTGGGAAAACTGGGAGAAAAATGTAAGTTTTTTTAATGTTTTTCACATCAAAAGTTGTAGTACTAAATTATATCTTTCTAACGAGGTATTGTTCGCATCAAACAGAGATCGTATGCCAAAGTTACGTCCCCGGGAAGTTTATGTACCAATTTACCCAAATGAGGCCCATAGTTTTGGCGCTTCATCTCCTAGGGTTATTTTTTTGGATTTTTATGGTTTTCCATTGTTTCTCAATAATAAATAGGCCCTCGAGCCTCATTTTAACAGAGTTCAGATGCATCTAGCCACCACATCTCTTCTCAAAGATAAGCTACCATCGCCTTAGCTAGTTTATTTCCATTATGTCTGTAAACAAATTTCACTTCTTTGATATTAATGAAATGAACTGTTATTTCTGCTACATATTTGTATTTATGGTTACATGTGTATTTTGTTGCACTCTTGCATAAATTCGAATAATTCGAGTGAGGAAAGGGTCAACAAAAGGGCTTTGAGGAGTTAAAGAAGAATATTAGTGAAGCACTTCTTCTGGAATTACCAAAATTTCAGTAGCCCTTCGAAGTGGAGACATATGCTAGTTGGTATGATAAGGGAGTGGTATTGATGCAGTGAGGAAGGATTGTATTCTACTATTCTTGAGTATTTCATGGGGTTTTTATTAACTACCCTACCTATAACAAGGAGCTTTCTGCCCTGGTCCAAGCTATGAAGAAATGGAAATAAATTTTAATGGGGAAGGAGATAATAATCTACAAAAATAACTAACCACTAATTATATTCCCAGAGAATGTTACAGTAGACTAGGAATTAAAAGTAGATGTGGTTTCTATAATGGCTTCATTTAGTGATCAAGTATAAGAAGGGAAACATAAACAAGTTGGCCGAGAGGATTTCAAGGCCACCCACATCAAATATCACATATTTGGAAACTTTGATGAACATGGATCCATTCACCCATGATTCATACAAAGAGGCTTATTCATAGGATGAGGAATCTGAGGAGGTGTTTTAGAATTTGCAAAGATAGAGTCATGTACATGATGGTTACATCACCATTGACTGCCACCTTTTGGAATAGTTACTCTAAATGTTGGATAAGTTATGTGTTCCTAAAAATGAGTGATTATAATTGATTAGAGAGGCTCACACCTCCAAGGTTGTAGTGAAATTTGATGTAAGGAATATTGTGGCCAAATTTTAGAGTTATGTGTATAGGCCCATTATGTAAGAGTAGGTAGTCAGGTTCATAAGAGGATGCATTCTTTGTTGTATTAAAAATACTAGTAACAGGAAAAGAGGTCTATATCGTCCATTACATGTACTCACTTGTCCTTAGGAAAGCATTTCTTGGGACTTTGTGGGAGGTTTACCAACAACTAGGAACGGACACGACTATTTTTTTTGGTAATTGATAAGTTCAACAAAATGTGCATTCTCATGCCTTCTAAAAATACCATTAGTGGGAAAGAAGAAATAAACTTGGTTTTTGGACAAGTATCTGTGCACCTTAGGATATCTCAAAGCATAGTTTCAAATAGGGACACAAGATTTCTCAGTGAATTTTGGACTATATTTTCAAAGAATATAGACGCAAAGTTAAAGAGGTCTACAACATTCCATCGAAAAATAGATGGGCATATAGAAATAGCCATCATTACTTGTTAAAAAATTATATATTACAAAGCAATGGTACACATAAAACTATGAGGAAATACAAACACAAAAAACATATAGAACAAGAGAGACACAGATATATGTGGTTCACCCAACTTGGGCTACGTCCATGGAGAAATAGCCAGTCCTTCCTTTATATTATCCAGAAAAATGAAGAAACACAACCTACAGAATATCCATTGTAATATCCTCTACTCTCTCACACAATCCCCCTTTCTCTTTCTCACTCATAATACACTCTCAACACACAACCACAATAAAATTTTCTCATACAATAGAGAGGTTTCCTTCTAGGGAAAAAACCCCTAAATTAAACATAAATTCTACTGTGAGATCATCTACCTAATGAATGACCTAGATTTACTACTAAATTACAATATTTTACGAGGCAATTTTACATCTGTTTTTAGCTTCAGGGGCGATGCCCCCGAAACTCCCTGCCAAGGGGGGATACCAAGCCCCCCTAGACCTCTGTGACGGCAAAAAAATGATGGGCGACATTGTCATCCTGTTAAGAACATGGGTCCAATGTGGCGATACATCTAAATATAGAACATAATCAGACTCCACACCCAACATTACTTTGGTGCAGATTTTGAGGGGTTACAACTAGAAAATTATCAAGACTTGGGATGAAAATATGGTATATATTCAACACTCTTATAACACAATAGTCCAAAATAATACTGGTAAGTCCCCATTTGAAGCTTTTTTTTGATATTTTCTTCATTCACCATTGGATATTTCATATGGAATGAGGAGTGGTGGAGGATTCCTTAAGAAAAAAAAGTATTGAGAAGATCAGAAAAATCCATCAACATGCACAAGAGACACTACAAAAGTTGCAAGAAAAATATAAGGCCAAGCATGATCAACAGAGAAAAGAAAATTCCTTCAATTTGGGAGAGAAAGTATGGTTATATTTGAATGAGTGGCTATAGGATCCTAGTAATAAAATCAAGGCTTTCCAATATGGCCCCTTTGAGATACTAGAAAAAGTGGGAAATAAAACCTATAGACTCAGTCTACCCCCATACATCATGTTTAATCAATGGTTAATGTATATGCTAAATTGAAGTTGTTAGAGGATACAATTTTTAAAAATAGCTCCATAACTACAAGACAAGGGAGGCATGGATTTTTGTAACTTGGGTTGAAAAGACACCTTCCAATCAAGGCTAAATGGTACACCTAAGAGAAGGTGGAAGAAAATTTTCTTGATCTTATTCAATAGAATATTTTGGATACGAAAAACCTCCAAAAATTGATAGGTTTGATCCATATTGTATCATTGTATTTTTTTTCATCCATCTGGATGATTTTAGAGTGGAAAAAGTGGAGGAATCATGTCATGGGACCAGTTTTACTCGCAGGACCCAATTTAGCAAATTGGATTATGATGCCTCCTAGGAGAATTTAGAGGCATTAAATGGTGTTTTTTTAGGATTAAACTTTTTCACTTCAATGTTGCGCCATAGTTTCCTATTATATACATAGAAACCTTTCCAACATTGCAAAAATCACCACAATAAGATTCCGTATGCAAATATTATGCCACTCAGAAGTTGACATTCCTATTTTTACCGCCATAATTCAAGAGGATACCACGTCAGACCTCATTACTCATGCAAAAGGGGATATCCACATGATCATGATGTATAATACTCTATAAGATTTAATATTTTAACACTATTAAGAGTTGAAGGAGCCAAACTTGACCACTAGTAGGATAATGGGCAATGTTATAATTGGGCCACTAAGAGAAAAAGGGGTTCCAATATTTTTGAGTGAATTTTGTTACATAGAAGAGAAGAGTAGCCAAGGGGGATAGGGGGAGAGCACATAGAGATGAATTGTGCATTTTAAAATCCCATAGGCCATATGGCTCACTGCTTTGTATTCATGTCCATTTTCTATTGAGAGAAAGAGAGAAAAGCGACCTCACATTCTAGTTGATTTTTCTCCCAAAAGAGTTTCCCAAGATATATATATAGTAGGAAATATTATTTGTGATCTTTTATTTCATGGTATTATAATTTCTACATAATCATAACTTTCCTTCATACGCAAAAAATAGTAATTAAGAGATCCAAAAATATAAGGAGAAATAAACTAGATTTCACATTTTCTATTATTTTAGTAGATATGTTATAATGAATTGTCTATTGGAATATCCATGGAAATTTATAGAAGATATTGCTTTCAAATTTGGTATACTGTGGGAATTTGTATGGAATTCAAATCATTTAAGTTGAAACTCAAAAATTCCGAGTCATGGATGACGAAATAATCAATAAGCTTTCTAATCACGCAGAGGAGATGTTTTCCTAGACAGAAAAGTTGAAGATATAAATCGTAATGTGAACCTCCTAATGGCAGTCATGAAAAATAAGGGATATTTGGAGAAGATGGGGGTTATAATAAAGAGTTCTGATTAGAGGGGAGAACAAGATATTGAGAATATATAATGAAGGATGAAAAGAAAGAATATGAAAAAGGTCAACCCAATTTTAATTTTGTGAACCATTCATAGCCCCTTTTCAAAATGGAAGCAATGGCTGATATCAAGCCATATCACATGATATCAACACTGTAAATATAAATCACTAGTTTAATCAATTAGAATTTTCTTTCAGTGTTCATTATATAGAGGAATAACAAAATATTTCATTTGTGCGGTTGAAATTAGAGGGCCATGCTCTGACCTATTGGGAAACTGATCCGAATTTATGAAGGAACAAAATGAAATATAGATATAAATAGAAAAATGGAGATACAAAGAAAACATAACTTCAATTCATTAATAACAAAATATTGAAATTTTTTTACATTCTTAATGGAAATAAATTGGTTCTGGTGATTGTAGCTTATCTTTGAGAAGTGATGTGGCGGCTACATGTATTATGAACTATGTTACAATGAGGATAGAATTCCTTTTTATTATTGAGAAATAACAGAAGGAGAAGGAAATAAAGAAAAAAAAGGAAGGATAAGGAAATAAAAGGAAAGATAAGTAAATAAAAGGAAAGACAAAGAAAGCAAAGGAAATCAAAGATCAAGCAAGGAAAAGTTGGATCGAGCAGCTTCAATGGGAATACTTGCAGATAATAGGTTGCATGTATAATTTACTAGCTAGTTCTCACATGCATGGTATGTGCATGCTGTTATTTTTTTCTTTTGATGTCATTAGCATGGGTTTTGTTAGGTTGGATAGTGGATTTTAGCCTAGCCTTGTCATTTATGGATAGCCATGGTGTGATGGGTTTTTTCTCGGTTTGGGATTCATATTTCCGGAAGATTTCGGATCTGGGTGAGGTGGTCTCAAGAAAATTCCCAAAGGCCTAGGAATACCTTGACCGGTAATGGTGGGATACATATTAAAGCCTGAGGGTGGAGACGGGAAAAATATTCATGGTATTGGAGAAGAAATTCTGAGGCATCCAAGCTCAGTTCGGTTTTTTGATCTGGACACTGGTTTAGGTGAGATCATGGTATGGTGAGGGTGGAGGTGGTTTAACCTCTGGATTCCCTTGGTTTTTTTTGGATTTTTTTATCCCATGAGATCTAACATTCATGCTTGGAATATGGAACGAGAGTGATTGGCTGAAAGACATATTCATCCAGCTAATATATGTTCGAGTGGTCCATGGAAGCCTTTAGCCTTGTTAGCCTTTTCCTATGTCTAATAAGAGCTAAGTTTCTCTTACTTTTGATAAGGAAATTTGCTTGTTATTATGTGGCTTTAATGGTTGTTCTCTCATTTATATTTATTTTGTTATATGTTGGTTATAAGTATGGTTATATGGCATATATCAATCATGGATCTATTCATGTTTTTACTTTTAATTGAGTGAATAATAAATCCAAGACCTAATTCATGTTATAACAACCAATGTGATAAGGAAGTGAACCTTCGTTAAACCTTAGATAATATTTTTGTCCCTTATGCTCAGATTTTCATGCATGACCTGTAGGTTGCATATTTACCAAGTGTTTGACAAAATGTCAGTCCCAGTTGGGGAAGGTTAGGACAAGTCCTAGTTTTAGATTGTTATCAAAACCATTTTCTTCATGCCTGTTATTAGTTCTGAAAGATACATAGAGTTATGGGCAGAGGCTAAGCGCCAACCGTAGAAAATAGCCTTAAATATCACAGTCGTTGGTATAGCACTGGTACAAAAAGTCTACAATCACACTCAGGTGGGCTCATGGGAGAAATTGGGGGAGCTTAGCTACTTGGAGGACTTGGCAAGGGAGCAACAAGAGCTCCAATTCATAAAAAAGGTGAGTTGTCTAAAGGTTATAGGTCCAGGAAGGGTGTTCAACCCTTGGGGGACCTGTGGCATCAACAATAGATTAGTAAGGTCTGGTTACATCCACTCCATTTCCTTAAGGTCATCTAGGAGGTTTAGTCTTATCATAGTAGCCCCTCATCTCATGTTTACCCTGGGAAAGTCAGTGAAAGTGGGTAGATATGAGAGGAGATTTGTTACAGGGTGGTATCAGAGCATAGTTCAACTCTTAGAATATATGGGCTAGATGCATGTTTTTATGCATGCATTATCATTATTAAGGTTGTCATGCATGATATTATTGTATGAATTATGTCATTATGTTGATATTGGTTTGTTAAGATGATGATATTTTGGCTAAGATGAAGCAAGATGCATATCATCAAAGCGAGGTTTCAACATTGGACCTTAGGGTAAGAGAATATCATGATACAGGTAGTGTATGTTTGGCATATAGGTATGTTGGTTAATGATTTTTATATGCATTATGGTTATATGGATGAATGCTATTCTATTGTTGTTATGGTTACATTCATGATAGATGCTATTTGTTCATTGTGGTCATATACACATGCATCAATTAGTTATGAATGATCGTAACTTGTTGTTATATGCATTGTGGTAATATGACGATAAGTATGTTCATTGCATTTATGATATTAATATTACATGTATCAGGCTAATTTATATTAGCCTCTATATATGGTTATCATTGCAGTATCTAGGTATGAGTCGATATATTTGTGATAATGTGTCATGCTAATCTAGACTGACTTGTGCAAATGTGATAGCCTCCCCTGAGATGCATTGAGGTATGGGTTTGATTATGTAGTATATTAGGTGTTTGAGTGTTTTTTCTATTATGCCATCTATCTGTTGTTTTATGTTGATTGATTTCATTATATGAGTATATGCCTATAATATTGTATGAAGAAATGATCATGTTTCAAGATGGTTGTTGTAATACATATGTGTTGAGACAATTTATATGTACTTTATTGTAAGTAGGTGATAGTTGTAGCATTATGTATTATGATTAATGAATGTGAGTTGACTGTTGATTATGACATGGCTATTAGTTTTGGTAAAGGTTGATTTAAAATTGATACATATGATTTATTGATCTTTGGAAAGTGTGACTGAGATGTGTGAATAGTTGTAGGGTAACGTGCTTGGTATTAGCATGAAAAGGTAACAGTTGATTTTTTTATTTAACTAACAGCTGGGCGATGTAATAGTATGTAATAATACTCAATTGCAGCAAGGTAAAAGGTAAAAGAAAGGAATTGGGTGATAATTCCTTTGACTATGTTTGGAAACCACAATTCCAAACGAATGAGTTATTTTCATACAAGAAGTCTTCTCAACCTTGATTTCATATAACATTATGTGGATATGTGCTAGATTCATGAACATGTATTTTATAGGTAAAACAATTTGTTTTTCATTTATGGCTATATCCATCAAAGGAATTGGAATCCCTTCAGAGATGTCATGGATGTGTTCAGTTACAATGTTGCGTGCTTGGCATAACAAGGTACGTTAATCGGTATATTGTTATATTTATGCATTGATAGTTATATGTTTATGGTAGTGTGGTGCAGGAATTGCATGAAAAAAGAGACAACCATGATATCTTGAAGAAGACTTAGGTTGATATTTCCATTGGAAGCATTGGGAACCCATGGGTATTGAGTCATGGTGTCTTTTGAGAGTTTTTTCATTTTGATTCTTGTGATTTTTTTGCACTTGGTTTTTGGTTTTGCTTTTGTCTGGTGCATGACAATGCCACTTTGGTTGTGGTGTCATATTGCTATTTGTTTTCATGGTTTTATTCTCGATTGTTTCTTGTTCTTGCCTTTTGTTTTGGGGGTCTTGGGAATTGGTTGGGAAAGAGGAAAGTTAATGCAGTTCAGGAAGAGTTGGATGAAACACAACAAGTAATATAAGACCTATATGAAGTTTGATGCATGTATAAGGGTGCTTGAAGGCAAGGGTATCAAAACCAGTCGAATTGGTTGGGTCCATTGGGATAAATGTACGGTGGAAGAAACATCATGAGGAAGGTAACATGAAACCTAAAGTAAATGGATTTGAGGAATAAAATGACCTAGCTAAGTTGGGAATTTTTGTTCTCAATGTTGTGTAAATTGTGCGTGGATAAAGGGACTTCTCTTAACATAGACCTTATGATAGATGGTAATTATGTTGTGATCATGATTATGTTGATGTTTATATATGTATACATGTATGTTTATATTTATTTTTCTGACAGGATCGTCAGAGATCATGACTATTTTATGCTAATGTGTATATATATATATATGCCATTTTCTAATAGGGTCGTTAGGGATCAATCTTGTGGAAGAATGATTGTTTGTGCAGGTGAATCACATGAAGAGGTTCCTAGTTTCATGAAGAATCAAGTGGGAAATGTAGCCATGACAGATCTATAAGATCAGTATCATGTGGATATGAACTGATATTATATTATTTTAATATTCATATGTTTATGTTATGGACAGGTAATGCTAAGAGATACATCAACGCAACATGCTAGGATAATCATGCATGGTGGAGAGACACTGGAAACAAGCTTGCTTTGTAGAGACAATATGGTTTTGGATGTGGAGTGATACTATTGTGTATCTGTTGTACATGATTCACATATAATGTTGTGTTGCTATTGCATATGCAGTATTGTTCACATATAGTGTTACGTGCACTTTGTATATATGGTGTTGTGTACATGTTGTTTATGAAGTGTTGGGTACATATGGTGTTGTGTGCATGTTGTATATGTGGTGTTGTGTACATATGGGTTTGTGTGCATGTTGGATATGCAGTGCTATGTACATGTGGTGTTATGTGAATATGGTGTTGTGTACATGTTGTACATGGGGTGTTGTGTGTAGGTGGTGTTTTGTACATGGTGTGCATGTGGTTTTTTATACATGTGGCATTGTGTACACGTTGTGCAGGTGGTATTATGTACATGTGGTATTGTGTACACATCCTAGATGTTGTGTTGTGTATATGTGGTATTATGTTACAGGTATTATGTAGCCCTTGTGTCACAACATGCATATTCGTGGTATTTTACGGTGTGTACATATATATATATATATATATATATATATATATATATATATATATATATATATATATATATATGTATGTATGTATGTATGTATGTATGTATGTATGTATGTATGTATGTATGTATGTATGTATGTATGTATGTATTGTGTTGTACACTAGGTGTAGGTGTATGTGTTGTGTTTTACACTGGGTGTAGGTGTTGCATTGTGCACTGTGTATGTGTACATGTTGTACAATGTGATGGGACAGGTAGGTATGGGATTGTCTGGGCCCTTGTTTTTCTATTGAAGTTTGAGGCAGTTTAGTCTTGGGATAACATTGTTCTCATTGAGGGTTGAGGTGGTTTAGTCTCGAGATACCCTTTTTGATATTGAGGGTTGAGTAGGTTTAGTCTTTAGATTCCCTTGTTATTGATATTGAGGGTTGAGGCGGTTTAGTCTCTGGATGCCCTTGTTGTTGCTATTGATGGGTGAGGTGGTTTAGTCTCCAGACACCATTGATGATGTATTGAGGGAGGAGGCAGTTGTGTCTCCAGATTCCCTTGTGGCGTAAAGAGAAGATACTGGATTCTTTCAGGTTTGGAAACCAATTCAGTGTGTGTACAAAAAGGATAAAGAATAAAGGCATAAGAAAATAATCATGGAAAGATAAGTATTAGTATTTTACTTCATTTTTAATTATGCATGTGATATATGATTTTGGTTTATGATGGTTAAATTTGATCTATGATTATGATTTATGATGGTTTAGTTTTTATCTAACCATATGTGATATGTTTATTCATGATGATTTGATCAAAAAACTAGCTTTCCTTGTTGTGACAGGAAGTAAACAAAATTGCAAGTGCACCCTATTAATAAGCCACCAATGAGGTACGATTTGAATTTATTTCAATTCCTTTTTAGTATAATGTAAATTATGTGCTTGGTACATGAAAACATGGAAAATACCCGATTTGGGTGGTTGAAAATGACTGCAAGAATTAGCAGCAATGGCAAAAGGAATTGGATTAGGCAACAATATGTTGGTAAAGAACTTCAGGAGTATGGCCATTTTGGGACACTGGTAACAATAGTTTCCATTGATTTCCATGAGCATGTTATGACTAGTATGATGGTTTTCAGAAAAATATAAGCCATAGTTGTTTGACCCTTGAGTCCGAGGAATCCTTATCAAGGGATGGATCACCTAGGAGAGGGGATGTCAGGAAACATGGAAGGTGAGTGACTGCATGGAAGGGGGTGGCCATATTTCCCAAGGGATTGTGTAGCAAAGAAGGGAAGGTCAGGGATAGATTTGGTTCAGTAATTAGCATTTCCATATGGAATTAAATTCACATTGGGAGTGTGCCCTAGAACAATGAGTTTTGTTCACTGGGGAAACAGGTAGCGCTAGGATTTTAGCGCTGGAGATAGGATGCAAATTTGACTTTGGCAGCAGATTTTGGACTTCCCAGGAAAGAGGTGAATCCTAGTATTACTATGAGGGTGGAGGTGTGAGCCTCTAGACTCCCTTATTGTGGATGCATGCACCGTATCCTTTTATTTGTTGGTTGAGAAAATGTGCATATGTGTATATCATTGTAAGTATTGTATCGAGAAATATTTATAAAGCTCCATGGACGGTATGATTATTTGTTGATTGAAGAAAATGTGCATAAGATATGTGGTTGTTATTGTAAATACTATAATGAGTTGTGTTATAAAGATCCAGTAAGTAGTATGGTTATATTTTGTCATGATTGTCATGATGGTTTTTCTTTTTAGCAAGTTGTTCATTGTAAATACTCCAACGCGTTAGTTTATAAATCTCCATGGGTAGTATGTTTTGGTTTTCAATGGTTTTTGTGGTGGTAGGTGTCATTGAACATTGAGGTCAGTGTTCCCCTAAGCGGGAGGGGTTTGTACCAACCCCAGGTTAAAATTTCATGTAATAAAAATCAATAAAGTAACAATAAGACCACGTTCAAGGGACACTTATTCCAAGATTAATGTTGGGAAAAACATCCTAGTGGGTGTTCATTCAGTTTATTATGGCTAAGAGGAAATTCGAAAAGGAAATGGAAAAGGCTTTGAAAAGGAAAAAAGAAAATTATTGGCATTTTATATATTAAAATAAAGGAAATTAGGAGAAAAGGAAGGTGAAACGTCAAAGGTTGCATGTGAGGAGGAAATTGAATTAAAATAGAGGGAAAATGAAGAAAATAAAGGCATCAAGGATAAAAAGGATTACAAGGAAATTAGGGGAATTTTGAGGTCTAAAATGGGCCTCCTAAGAAAAATGTACAACCAAAATAAACTTTACAACAAACAATAGGATTCAAGATGATGATGTCAACCATGGGGGATGATTCACCATTTTTTAAGTAAAAGGGTAAAAATATTAAAAAAATAATAAAATAAAAAAACTACTTTTTCAACTCATATTTTAAACTTATCTCCCAGATTTTTTACTCAAATTTCAAGTGGGAGTACTCGTTGGATGCAAAATTTAATTCCTCATCCAAGGAGTACCCATGTTGCACACTTTCGATGGGCCTTGCTACACAAAAAATGGGCCCTATTTTAGTAAAAAATTTGATGATGTAATCAAATGTTATTTTATTATTTCCACTGTTATTTTATAGTTTCCTTAGGAGGGCCATTTTAGACCTCAAAATTCCCCTAATGTCAGTTCAGAGCCTTATGTTAGTTTTGTTTTGGAATTAGCCTTAGAGAGGAGAAGAGAACCAAGAGGAGAAGCAAAGGAAGCAGGATAAGGAAGGACAAGGAAAGAAAATGAAATCAAGGATTAAGCAAGGAAAATTTGGATCAAACAGCTTCAGCAGGAATACTTGCAGGTAACAAGTTGCATGTATGATTTCCTAGCTAGTTCTGACATGCATGGTATATGCATGGTGGTGTTTGGTTCCTTTTTAGTCATTAGATGGGGTTTTTATCGGTTTGAGCTTTGGATTGCTGAAATATTTTGGATCTGGGTGAGGTGGTCTCAGGAAAATTCCCAAATGCCTAGGAATCCCTTGAAAAGTAATGGTGGGATGCACAGTAAAGCATGGGGGTGGAGACAAGAAAATTCCTCAAGGTATTTGAGAAGAAATTATGAGGCATCCAAGCTCGATTTGGTTTTGTGATCTTGAAACTGGTTTAGGTGCAATCATGGTATGGAGAGGGTGAAGGTGGTTTAACCTCTAGATTACCTTAGTTGTGTTTGCATGGGTTTATCCCATGAGATCCCACATTCATGATTGGAATATGGCACGGGGGTGATTGGTTGAAAGAAATATTTGGGTTGGCCCATCTATGGTTGGTTGGTACATGGAAGTACAGAACCTGGTTGGCTTTTTCCTATGTCTAATATAGTTATGTTTCTCTTGATTTTGATAAGGAAATGTACTTATTATTATGTGGATTTAATGGTTGTTCTCTCATTTTTATTTATTTGGTTATATGTTGGTTATAAGCATGTTTATATGACACATATCAGTCATGGATATATTCATGGTTTTACTTGTAACTGAATGAATAATGAATGGAAGACATAATTGATCTTATATCAACTAATGCAAGAAGGAAGTGACCCTTCTTGTTAAACCCCTGATAATTTTTCAGTCCCTTATGCTCATATTTGCATTCATGACCTATAGATTGCATATTTACCAAGTTTTTGATGGAATTTCAATCTCGGTTGGGGAAGGTCACGTCAAGTCCTGGCTTTAGTTTGTTATCAAAAGTTATGATTTCTAAAAGTTACATAGAGTTTTAGGCAAAAGCTAAGCCCCATCCCTCGAAAATAGCCTTAAATATCTCATTTATTGGCATAGCACTGGCAGAAAAAGGCTATAGTCACACTCAAGCAAGCTCATGGGAGAAACTGGGGGATATTAGTTGCTTAGAGGGCTTCACAAGGGAGAGACTGGGGCTCAATTTCAGTAAAAAAGTATGTTATATCAAGGAAAAATGTCCAAGAAGGGTGGGTCAATCTTTGGGGACCCTGTGGCATGAGAAAAAGGTCAGTAAGGTATGGTTGCAATGACTCATTTCTGTAATTTCATCTAGGAGGTTGAGTCTTATCATAGTATCCCCTCAGCTCATGTTTAGCCCGACCAAGTTGGTGAAAGTGGGTAGATATGAGAGGAGGCGCATTATAGATGGGCAGACAAAAGCAACCAATAAGACTTTGGTGCATATTTTGAGGGGTTACAATCAAAAGCATTTGAACACTTGGGATGAAAATACGGTATAAATACAACACTTTTATAACATAGAAATCCAAACTTCTACTAGTAAATCCACATTTGAAACTTGTTTTGGATATTTTCCACTTTCGCCTTTGGATATTTCATATGGGAAGTAACAAAGAGTAATGGGAAATCTTACAGGGGATGCCTCTATGGAAAAATAAATTTCTTAGAAGAATAAGAAGATACATATACACGTATAGGAGATATTGTATAAGTCACAAGAGAAAATAAGGTCAAGCACGATCAACATACAGTAAATAAGCCTTACAAGGTGGGAGACAGAGTATGGTTATAGTTGAAAAAGGAGCCACAATAGGCTCTTGGTAAGAGAATAAAGTCACCATGATAAAGTACCTCTCGTATAATGAAAAAGGTAGGATATAATTCCTATATACTCAATCTAACCCCATACATGTGTATTTACTCAATGGTGAATGTAGAGAATATGAAACTCTATGAGCCTTCTATGCTAGATTAGGAGGAGGAATAAGTCCTACCTTTTGTAGAGGATTTGGCACTAAATTATTAGGTATATTTTATAGAGGATACAATTTTTAAGGAAAGGTCTACAACTACAAGGCAGAGGTAGCATGAACTTTGGCAGATTGGTTGAAAGGACAACTTCTAGGCAAGGCGAACTAGTAACCCCAAGAGAAGGTGGAGGAACAATTTTTTTACCTCATTAAATACAATATTTTGGGGATCAAACCCCCCCAAAAATGGGGAAGTGTGATCCAAACTAGATATTTATATTTTTTTCATCCATCTCAATTATTTTGGAGTGGAAAAAGTGGAGGAATTAGCTCACATGAACATTTTTACTAGCAAAACCTAATTTTCAAAATTGAGGTTTGAAACCTTCCAAGTGAATTTTGTGGCATTAAATGACATTTTTCCAGGAAACAATTTTCCACTGTAGTGTTAAACCTCCTTTCCCTATTCTACACATAGTGACCTCTCCAGTGGCACAAGAATCACCTCAACTATAATTCTTATGAAGATGTTATACCACTTGAAAGTTGACCTTCCTATTTTGACCACCATAATTTGAGAGGATGTCACGTTAGCCCCCATTACCCATGAAAAAGGGGCTAGCCACATGTTCATGATGTAGAACACTCTATAAGATTA
This sequence comes from Pinus albicaulis, assembly GCA_034641835.2. Lineage (NCBI taxonomy): Eukaryota > Viridiplantae > Streptophyta > Pinopsida > Pinales > Pinaceae > Pinus > Pinus albicaulis. Next base: position 1,004,630,118 of record CM076583.1, on the reverse strand, counting down.
AATGTTTTAATTCTAGTTCAGAGTTGAAGGAGTCAATCTTAACCACTAGTAAACTATCGAGTTGTCTTATAACTGAGTCGCAAGAAGAAAAGGGGTTCGATTATTTTCGAGTGCACTTTTTTCGATAAACAAGTAGGATAGCTAATTAGGCTAGGGAGAGAGCATAAAAAGAGGATTTTATAACTATAGTATCCAATTGTAATGTCCCTACTTAGCCTTAGCTAAGAGGAGACATTAAATTTTGAATTAATTTATGTTTTATGAATAAATGAATAAAGGAGGACATGTAAAACTCCTAATAAATCAATGCCCATGTGAACAAAGACAAATCTGGGCTATGTAAATAATCACTTGCAGGTGTGAAAGAGGGTTGAGCCAAAGATTGGGTCCAGCTTGACCAAATCAATTGCGCTGTCTAGGTTCAATGCATCTCCAAGAGGGATTGTGCAGTTCTAGAAGGGAGCCTCTACTGTGAAGAGGGGTGACTCATCAAAGTGGTTTATGGTTTTCAAGGGATTTCTCATGTTATAAAAAGGAGGAGAAGAAACATGAAGAGGTTGTTGATGAATTATATTTCTGAAGTGTTTGTCTGCTTAGACAAATACCATTCTTTGCTGTTTAGTGGAGGATTGTGTTTGGAATTCCTGTTTATGAGTTTCATCTCTTCCCTAGAGGATCATTGGAGGATTTCTTTGCTGAAGTTGGCCACTATCTAGTTTGAGACCAAGCTCTATCTTTCATGAGTAGCGCTGGCCCATTGAGGGTTTTGCAACTGCTATCTTTTGTAGCAAGTGGCATTCTAGTTCTGCTTAGATCTAGTGGTTTTTGAGAGGCTTTCTCTATTGGAGAGTGTTCTTCAGCCTCCAAGGAGTTAGCTGATCTATATTTTATATCAGATATGTACTTTTCATTCCATGTATTCAGTCTCCTTCACCCTCTGTGCAGTTTCTGCTCCATCCTGCGTTATTTTGTGAGAGGGCTTTGTTATTTCAGTTTACTATTAGTTTGGAGGAAGATCTCTTGGTGTTAGGCTTGCCTTCCCTTAGTGATCCATGGATTGGGTTGCTGATCCATGTCTCTATATATATGATCTATTTCAGTAATAAAAGTTATCTTCAAAAATTTCTAGGTTTTCTGCAGCACAGTATATTGTAATTCAGATCTACAGCTTAATATGCAATATTTTGATGTAATTCCAATTGGATCTTGTTCTTAAAGTATTGTAGCTTCCAGATCTGTATTAGATCTGAATTTTCATCCATATATCTGTCATAGATCTTAAATTTAATGTAAAGCAGCTGAACCATCTGGAAAATAACACTGTCTATGTATTTCTGCAGTTTATTTCTAGTTGCAGCTCTAATTTCTAAAGGGATCTTGCCCTAGTTCTTTTTGTAATCAGATGTAAAGGAAATAAACTCATATGTAAATCTGATTTACTATTATATGAATTAATCATCAGATATTTGGCTGTCCTCCTCTGAGTTTCAGTCAAATCTGCGCAATTCTAGCAGCTGGGGTTTTCATGTTGCAGCAGCTTCTCTCTTTGGCTGATTTCTAGCTAGTCTTGTTTCCGGGAGATTTGTTTAATGTGCTTAAACATATTTGTTTCTGCTAAAATTGCATATATATGTCACATAAATCTTTAATGAGGGGCTCCCAGCCCTGATATGCATTTTCCTTTCTCATATTTTCTTATACAGTGTTTTCAGTGAAGGCCTTATTGAGTTTCCTAAATTGGGATTATTCCAAGCTCTATAGGAAAAGTATACAGTTGGCCAGGTAGCCTCTGGTTCTCACCCTCTTTAAGAGGTGACATAACCAATAAATTTCTCTATATTCCATCTCTGACATAGAATCTTGAGAATCCCCAAAAAGGAACATTACAGTGGTATTGGAGCTCCACTCTTGGCACAGCCTGTGCTAGCATTGGAGCCACAGTCATGCTACATTCCGAATATGAAGATCCTCTTTCTAAGAGGGAGAGGAGATACCAGAATAAATGTCATAGAAAGTATGACTATAATACTTTTGACCTTGACAAGGGTCAAGACAAGGGGAAAGCCCCTGAGTTGAATGATAAAGATAAGGAGGCAGAAGAGTTTGCAAAAACTCTCTTGGAAACCATGCAAGATCTATCCAAGGAGATAAAGGAGATGAGGATAGAAAGGATGAGGGAGTCCCCTGGAAGAATCCATCAAGGAGAGAGTTTTTAAATGTCTCAGTTTGGGACTGGTCCACCGGTGAGCTTGCCACAAGCTCCACAGATCTCACAACGCTCTACAATGCCTACCTTCTTGGCTGTAGAGAATGAAGGGCTTCAAGATTCAACCTCTTTAGAAGGCTACTTTGCAAAATATCATTCACAAAGTCAAAGGTTCAAGGATAACTTGAGATTTCAAGATTTCTACCATCTCAAGGACCAGAGGAGGCCATTGCAGCAGTATAGAGATGGAGGTTTCCTTCATGGGAGGCACCACACCATGGGCAGGTTCTTCTTGCCTAATTTTGATGGATCACCCTCTTGTTCAGCTAAATCATGGGTGGAAAAGTTGGACATCTACTTCCAGCTAAATAAAGTGCCTAAAGCAGAAGCCATTAAGATTGTTGTGCTGCATTTTGATGGAGAAGCCCACAACTGGTGGTTTCATGGAATTTCTATATTAGGGCACAACAATGTGTCCACTTATGGTGAGTTCAATACGAGACTAGTGGAAAGATTTGATCGGAAGGATCCGAAGGCCCCTTTCATAAGCTTAGCAAAGCTTAAGCAGACAAGAGATGTTGAAGCCTATATCTTTGAATTTTTTAGGCTATCTATAATGGTTCCTGATATTTCAGTTGCAAGGAGAGTCTATATGTTCATAGATGGCTTGGAAGAACCTTTGCATGGGTTGGTCAAGTCTACCAAACCTACCACTCTGCATGATTCCATTGAAATAACAAGAGATCTCCAAGATGCCTTGCCAAGGGCAAAGGCAACCCTTCCAAGAAAAGCCACTCACTCTTCTAAAGGGAAGGAAGGGAAAGCTACTCCACCCAAGGAGAGCTCACAGAAAAAGCTTCTTGACAATGATCTCCGGAGGGAGTTGAGAAAGAAGAAATTATGTCTCACTTGTCAAGAATCATGGGTGCCTAGACATAGATGTGCTGCTGGAAGAGCACATTATATTGAATTCTTCTCTGATTGTGAGGAGGAGGAAGGAAATGATGGACCTAGGAGAGGTCACAACACTGGTGATGATGAGGAGGAGGATCCATCATTATCCATAGAAGAAGAGGGAGCATTTGCTCCAACCAGTGGGACTCTTGCTTCTTTGAGAGGAGTGCCCAGATATTTGACTCTTAGAGTGCAGGGTTCAGTTATGAACCAAAGAGTATCTATTCTTATTGACAGTGGGGCAAACCAAAATTTTATTGATGCTCACTTTGTGTAAAGGAAGGGGATCCCTATTGATACTTTTGATGGGTTCTTTGTTTTGGTTTCGGGAGATAGAACTATGTAGTGCATGCAGTATGTTCCATCACTTTCTGTGACTATGGGGACCTACACTTTGGAGGATCACTTCTTTGTAGTGGACATACTAGACACCAACATCATCTTGGGTGTCCAGTGGTTGATTAATTTGGGAAAAGTCACCACTGATTGGAAGGCCTTGCAGATGGAATGGGTGGATTTGAAGAGTGGGAAACAAAAATTCATTCAAGGCATGCACACCTACCCTTCACTTGATGTCTCTACCCACACAACAAAGATGGATTTGCGTAGTGAGAGCAAGGATCTCATGGTTCCTTCTCTCATGTTCATGAGATTGCTGCAAGGGACATTCCTACATCATGGCAAGCCTCTTGGGATGCCATTAGATTCTGTGGAGAAAGCTTCACCAAGTGCTGAAACAATGGAAGAAAGAGTCACTGCACTGTGGGAGGAAGAAAAGGGGAGGATCAGCCTTCCCACACAAAATTTTGGCATGCATGATGCCAAAGGAACAAGCAGCAACAAGGCAAGCACTAGCATAGATACATCTACAACGTTGTCCTTGTCGAGGAGTGTAGATCCATATTGGAAGTCTCAAATTCTTGTAGAGTACTCCAAAGATCTGCACACCGGGATTTTCTTAGATGGAATAGAGCAAGGAGGAGGCTATATGGTCCATGAAGGGGTCATCTATCATCTTGGAAAATTATTCTTTTCTCAAGCCTCCAAGCTTAAGCAAGAAATACTACAAAGGGCACACAAGGAGTTCCTTTCCAGCTACATGCAATCAGCAAAAATCTACTCCCTAATCTTGAAGAGTTTTGATAGGGAGGGTATGGAGGAGGAGCTACATCAGCATTATGATTGGGAGGAACTAAATCAGCACTTACAAGAGTTAAATATTTATGTGGAGATGGGGCAGCCAAGGGATCCTATCCAAGATATATTTCAACCATCTCTTTCTTCTCTCGAAAGAGGGGAAAAACCCATGCCTAACACTATGAGTATGGGAGGTTTGTATGGTAAGAAATCTGATCTTGTAGAGCAAGTTTATTTTTCTGATTTGGCACACTTTCTTACCATATGTATGCAGGCCATGGCTCCTACAAAGAGCAATTTTTCATGTAGATCTCATGGCCAAGATGGGGCCAATAGAAATCCCAAAGCTGGCTACTCCCTTGAGGTGCAAAGGGAGATTTTTTTATCATGATGGGTGCTTCCCAAAGGCACCTAATAAGAGTTTCACTTTCAGCCATGTTAAAGTGGCCTATGTAGAAAATATGTGGTGGGAGTACCACCTATCACATTCAGATCTACTCAGAACAAGGAGTGTACTGCGCTGGTACCTTATGTGGGATTGTGACCCACCTCCTCATGTGCAAATTTCAGTTTGTCTTTATGTGATTTTGCTACCATACATAGATGACATATTGGTTTTGTTTATGGGTATGTATGGGAAAATATTCAGTAGTGTACATGTACCACATGGGATGGATATTTATCCAGTACTTCATGATACATGTTTCAGATGTGACATTGGTTCACCCATGTTTATTTCTGTTGAGTTTTACACTCCTGAAGGGGCAGACTATGAACCCATCATGCTAGCATTGGAGGGGCATTTTTTGATGTATTTCCTTGGTGAACACTTACTTCATGATGAGAGCTTGACTCTTGATGGTGTCATCAATGGAGAAGGAGAATAAACACAGCTCTTACCCTACCTGTTGCTTGAGGACAAGCAACATTTTGAGGGGGGAGGACTGTAATGTCCCTACTTAGCCTTAGCTAAGAGGAGACATTAAATTTTGACTTAATTTATGTTTTATGAATAAATGAATAAAGGAGGACATGTAAAACTCCTAATAAATCAATTCCCATGTGAACAAAAACAAATCTGGGCTATGTAAATAATCACTTGCAGGTGTGAAAGAGGGTTGAGCCAAAGATTGGGTCCGCCTTGACCAAATCAACTGTGTTGTCTAGGTTCAATGCATCTCCAAGAGGGACTGCGCAGTTCTAGAAGGGAGCCTATAATGTGAAGAGGGGTGAATCATCAAAGTGGTTTAGGGTTTGTAAGGGATTTCTCATGTTATAAAAATGAGGAGAAGAAACATGAAGAGTTTTTTGATGAATTATATTTCTGAAGTGTTTGTCTGCGTAGACAAATACCATTCTCTGATGTTTAGTGGAGGATTGTGTTTGGAATTCCTCTTTAGGAGTTTAATATATTCCCTAGAGGATCATTGGAGGAGTAATTTGCTAAATTTTTCCACTATCTGGTTTGAGACCAAGCTCTATCTTTCATGATCAGCGCTAGCCCATTGAGGGTTTTGCAGCTACTATCTTTTGTAGCAAGTGGCATTCTAGATCTGCTTAGATCTAGTGGTTTTTGAGAGGCTTTCTCTATTTGAGAGTGTTCTTCAGCCTCCAAGGAGTTATCTGATCTATATTTTATATCAGATATGTAATTTTCATTCCATGTATTCAGTCTCCTTCACCCTCTGCACAGTTTCTGCTCCATACTGTGTTATTTTGTGAGAGGGCTTTATTATTTCAGTTTACTATTAGTTTGAAGGAAGATCTCTTGGTGTTAGTCTTGCCTTCCCTTGGTGATCCATGTCTCTTTAGATCTGATCTATTTCATTAATAAAATTTATCTTCAAAAATTTCTAGGTTTTCTGCAGCACAGTATATTGTAATTCAGATCTACAGCTCAATATGCAATATTTTGATGTAATTCCAATTGGATCTTGTTCTTAAATTCTTGTAGCTTCCAGATCTATATTATATCTAATTTTTCGTCCATATATCTGTCATAGATCTGAAATTTAATGTATAGCAGCTGAACCATCTGTAAAATAACGCTGTCTTTGTATTTCTCCAGTGTATTTCTAGTTGCAGCTCTAATTTCTGAAGGGATCTTGCCCTAGTTCTTTTTGTAATCAGATGTAAAGGAAATAAACTCATATGTAAATATGATTTACTATTATATGACTGAATTATTATATCTTTGGCTGTCCTCCTCTAAGTTTCAGTCAAATCTTCTCAGTTCTAGTAGCTGGGGTTTTCATGTTGCAACAACTTCTCTCTTTCGCTGATTTCTAGCTAGTCTTGTTTCCGGGAGATCTGTTTAATGTGCTTAAACTTATTTTTTTCTGCTGAAATTGCATATATATGTCACATTTAGCTTGAATGAGGGGATCCCATCCCTAATCTTCATTTTCCTTTCTCATATTTTCTTATACGGCATTTTCAGTGAAGGCTTTGTTGAGTTTCCTGAATTGAGATTATTCCAAGTTCTATAGGCAGAGTCTACAGTTGGCCAGGTAGCCTCTGGTTCTCACCCTCTTTTCAGAGGTGACATAACCAGTAAATTCCTCTGTATTCCATCTCTGACATAGAATCTTGAGAATCCCCAAAAAGGAACATTACACCAATGCGCCACAAGCCTTACTTATTTGTACTCATTAGGGGAATTTTGAGGTCGAAAATGGGCCTCCTAAGTAAAATGTACAAAAAAAATAAACTTTATAAGAACCAATAGGATTCAAGATGATGATGTCAACCATGGGGGATGATTCACCTTTTTTTTTAAGTAAAAGGGTAAAAATATTAAAAAATAATAAAATAATAAAACTACTTTTTGAAATCATATTTTCAACTTATCTCCCAATTTTTTAACTCAATTTTCGAGAAATTTTACTCATTGGATGAAAAATTTAATTCCTCATCGAAGGATTACCCATGTTGCATACTTTCGATGGACCCTCCTACAAGAAAAATGAGAAATACATAAAAAAACGTGATTACAATCACGTTTTTCATGTATTGCTCTTTTTTCATGTAGCAGGACCCATCGAAAGTATGCAACATCAGTACTCCTTGGATGAGGAATTAAATTTTTCATCCAACGATTACTCTTGCTCGAAATTTGAGTAAAACATTTAGGAGATAAGTTGAAAATATGAGTTGAAAAAGTATTTTTTTCTTTTTTCCCTCCAAAATTTGATGATGTAATGAAATCTTATTTTATTATTTCCACTATTATTTTATAATTTCCTTAGGAGACCCATTTTAGACCTCAAAATTCCCCTAATGTGTGTCCATTTTCTGTTCAGAGAAAGGGAGAAAAGAAAACTCACATTCCAACTGGGTTTTCTCCTAAAATGGTTTCCTAGGATATATATTGTGTCAATTGATCTTTATGATTATTTATTTTATTGTCCTATATTTTTTGAAAAATTATAATTTCCATGCATACGCAATAAACAATTATTAATAGATTAAAAAATCTAAGGAGAAATAAACCTGCATATTATAGATTTCAAATTTTTTTAATTTTTTTAATATAATTGTTGTAATGAATTATCTATTGGAATATATAGGGAAATTTATGGATCATATTTGTATCATAGTAGGTTTCTTTGGGTATGTTGTGGGAATTTTTAAGGGATGTAGATTAGTTAATCTAAAAGTCCCAAAATGCGATTCATGGCCAATGAATTAGGGAATAACCCTCATAATCTTGTAGAGGAGAGGAAACTAAAAGCACAAGTTGCAGATATAAACCATAATGTGAGCCTCCTCATGGAAACCATGATCAAATATTTGGGGTTATTTGGAGAATATGGGGGTTCTAATGGATATGTTCAACTAGAGGGGAGATGAGGAGATTGAGAAGAAATAGAGGAGATGAAGAAATATCAATCCAATTTGAGTATTTTTGACCATTTACAGTCCCTATTCAAAACTGAAGAGAAGGTTTATATCAAGCTATATTAAGTGTGAGAACAAATATATGAAACTAAATCAGTGGTTGTAGCAATTAGAAGATTATTTTTAGTGCTCATCGTATAAAGGAATAATGGAATATTTCATTTACAAAAACGAAACTAGAGGACCATGCCATGACCTGGTTGGAAAGCTACATGGAAACCTTGGGGTTGGACAAATATCCTCCAATGACTAAGTGATAGGAATTTAAAACCAATATAAATTCATAATTTTACCCTATCTCTATGTAAAGGACACATGGATCCGATGGAACTATTTTAGGTAGAAGCAGGGGCAGAGTGTACAGGAGTACACCACATAAATTAAAGAGATGGCCATATTATTGGGTATATCCCTAAGGAACCCAAATGTACTACTTTCTGTGGGGTCTACAAAGCCATGATTAGAAGCTAGTGATGTTGTTACTGTTGAACAATTATTTGTTATTAATGTCAAAGGGATGTCAAAATAAATGTGAAAATTGCATATGCTTCAAGAGGAATTTAATCCCTTCCAAAAAGTATTTTCATGCTTCATAACTCCCCCTCGCTGAAGAAAAATTGAATTTCCAAGTCAAAATACACCTATTTTTGGCCTCTATCCAAGTATGCCATGTCCTTCTCAAGTTGGTCCTCTTATGGTGAAATTTGTGTGAGTCTACCAATATAAATAGGAGTAACCTATCCTCCATTTGGGTTATAGTCTTGACCAAGGATAAAGAGAGAGAAAATTTTGGCCTCGAGGAAATGGGATTATGGCCATTTCTCATGAACCTTAAGGAAAAGAAAAGGATAAAGATTCTTTGTTTTTGGTTTTTGGTTATTCCTGTAATTTTGGGAAAAAAATTTATATATTTGGAATAGGAAATTTGTACTTGTTAATAGATACAAGATAGGCCTAGTCACAGTAAGGCCTCATCCCCTCTTTGGAGAATTTGACCTATTTATAGGCACATAATTCAGTCTTTTGTGACAAACTTGGGTTTGCAATTTTAGCCTGTGGGAGGACAAGTTCAGACCTACAACTTGACCCCCCTCTGTGGACACTTTGTCCTAGTGAAAAAGTGAGTTTCAGTTTGAAACAGGAACAAATTATGACCCTGAGATAGACATTGTCCTTGTGCATAAACTAGGCATGTAGCCTTGTGACAGAGCTCATCTTATGGTGACTATTTGAGTTGTCTTGAAGACTTGAAGACACCCTTTTTTATTATACTTTAACCAAATTTTTGAAAACGTTTTGGATAAATTTAAAGTAACACTTTTGTGCACTTTCTTAGTGTCTCTTAGAGTAGTATTAAATAATTATGATATCATACTTGTTGTATCATTTTTTAACCATTGGTTTGAATAGACATAACGACATTCTTGGAACGACCCGATGCACCCTTTGACCTCTGTTTTGGAGAACCCTTTTTCTAGACTTGAAACTGATTTGAAGAATCTTTAGAAGTTGATATTGGGCTACCTTATAGTAGAACTACATACCTCTTAAATTGGACCTAAAATCTAACTTTAGAACCCTTCCTTGTATAAAAACTTGAAGCAATCCTTGACTAGACATCATTCACATATTGAAGACCTTGTTGAAGCAATATTGTAGCTTGTTAAGCATACATTAAGATACTTTTGTTGCGACACTTTTTGGAGCCTCCTAGAAGTATTTGGAAGTTGAAATTAAATTCCTCCCTATAGTAGACTTGGAGACCCTTTTGAAAAAGACTTGATGTTGAATTTGGAGTCTTCCTTGTTTCATACCTAGGAGAATTCCTTGAATACTTCCTTGAGGAAATTTTGAAGCAATTTTGGAGCTGATTTTGCAGAGATGTTTGGATGAGATATTGAAGTAGTGTTGGGGTAAATTTTTGAAGTATATTGGAAGATTGTGTTTAGGTTATACCCTAAGAGGATTGGTGTCCCCATTAAGACCAGTTTGGTGTCTCTAAGGAGGGGAATAAGAATTTTAAAGGGGGGAATATAAAAATATGAAATCCACAACACACCAGTGAAAATATACTAGAAACCACTATAACATTGATGTTCATACATAGGATAAATCCTAGAAGTTACATCCAGAGCTTAACCCAAAGAACAAAAAGTAAGATAATGACAAGATGAATCACATGGCCATTGATTTTAGAAACCTTTTTAAAACCACATGTACATCAATGTAGAAGATAGTGAATTTGAATAGCCTTCAACAAGAAGTAGAGAAAGAAAAGAGCAAACTCTTCAATATAAATATAGAGGTTAAAAAGACCAATATTAATCCTTTGTTTGACTTAGGGTCATAGGAAAATATCATCGTAGAAGATTTGGTCAAAAAATTGGGACTGGAAGTTCATGATCATCCAAGTCCATATCCATTGGGATGGGTAAATAAGCATTGTAGAGATAAAGGTGAAAAAACAGTACAAAATTATATTTTTATTAGTGTCGATTTGATTGATGAAGTAGAACAAGATGTATTTCACCTTGATGTATGTGGAGTGGTATTTGGAATTCCCTATATGTACACATGGGATTCAATATTCATGTGGAGATCCAGCAAGTACCACCTCATCAAAGATGGAAAATCCTTAACCATCAACGCGCACAAGGGAAAGTCAAAAATTTCACGAGTAAGTTCCAACCAAGCCAACCAATTGATTAGTTCAAGAAAGGATTATGTTTTACTATTTTTAAGATAAAATCAATCTATAGAAGGGTCGATAAGAGCAAAGGAATCCTTGAAGAGGTGTACTATGAAATAGAAATAACAATAGGAAGAGTTGTTATAGGAATATAGGCATGTGATCCAGGGGCCTAAAGGGATACCACCCAAGAGGGAAGTGGAGCAAAAGATACATATATTTCTGGATTCCCCATTGTCAAACATTGAGTTATATAAGTAGTCCATTAACGAAGAAATTGAGGTGAAGAGCTAGTTTCATCAGCTACTGGAACAGGGTATCATTCGATCATTTACACCACCATGTGGGTCACCCATCAAAATTGTGCCAAATAAATATAGGACTTAGCGAATGTGTATAGATTATAGGGAATTGGACAAAATTACACTCAGGAGCAGATACCCCTTCCTAGAATAGATGATCTACTAGATTAGTTGTGGTAAGTGAAATACTTCATCAGGATAGACTTAAAGTTTGGATATCACTAACTTCAATTTAGAGAAGAAGATACTTGGAAGAGTACCTTCAAAATGAGGCAAATTTTGTATGAGTGGTTAGTCATGCCATTTTGCCTATGTAATGCACCAACTATGTTTATAATGTTAATGAATGATATATTGTTCCATTTTTTAGATTCACTTTTTATTGTCTATTTGGATGATATATTTGTATACAATGTTGCTTTGGAGGAGCACATATCAGATTCGATGCAGGTGTTAAAGAAACTAAATGAGGACAAGGTGCTATAAAATATCAAGAAGTGTAAGTTTTCGTAGCATTATTTAGTGAATATGGGGTATGTGATAGGTGGAGGAGAGCTTAAGGTAGAGCCTACAAAGGTTGAGGCCATCATGAAATTGTTGTTGAACACTAATTATTCTAAGGTTAGGGATTTCTTTAGGGATGCACAGTACTTGATGAAATTCATAGCTTCATTTTTAGCAATAGAAACAATGCTCCACACCATAACAACAAGTGGAAAAAGTTTCCAATGGGGAAAGGTCAACAAAGTTCCTTTGAGAAGCTGGAGAAGAATATAATTCAAGCACTTGTTTTGGAATTACAGATCTTGTAGCAACCCTTCAAATTGGAGAGAGATGTGAGTGGGTATGTTATGGAAGTAGTCTCGATGTACGGAGGAAGGTCTATATGCTACTATTATGAAGTATTTCATGGGGAATCTATTAACTACCCTACATACGACAAGGATATCTCTACCATAGTGAAAGATATGAATACGTGAAAACAATATTTGTTGGTAAATGAGATAATAATATCAACATATCATAATCCACTATAGTAATTTCAAGCCAAGAGTAAGCTACAACAAAATAGGCATTACAAGTGGATGGGGTTTCTATAGAAGTTTGACTTAGTGATTACGTATAAGAAGGGAAGCACAAATAAATTGGTCGACATGAATTCAAACCCACACCAAAGATCATATCTTTGGGAAATTTGTTGTAAATGGATCCATTCACCCATGATGCTTATAGAGAGGCATATTGAAAGGATGAGGAATTCAAGGAGGTGTTTAAGTGGTTGCAAAGCTAGAGTCATGTGCAGAATGGTGAAAACACCATTTAATACCATCTCTAGGATGGTTTAATCTATAGGTTGCAAAAGTATTTTGTTCCTAATGGTGATAAATTGTAGATGATTAGAGACACTCACACCTCCAAGGTTGTAGGGAACTTTTATGTGGGGAAGACAATTGCAAACTTGTAGAGGTATGTGTATTTTCCCAATATGCAAGAGAAGGTAGCTAGGTTCATAAGAGGATGTGTGATTTGTTTTACCAAAAAGCCTAGTAATAGGAAATACGGTCTCTATCTTCCCTTGTATGTACCCTCTTGTCCTTGGGAAAGTGTTTCCATGTACTTTCGGGGAGGTTTACCAACAAAAAGGAATGGACATAACAATGTGTTCGTGGTAATTGCTAGGTTCACAAAGATATGTGTTATAATGCCCTGTAAAAATAAAAATAGTGGGAAAGAAGCAACAAAAATGTTTTTTAGAAAGGTCTACGTACACTTTGGGATAAAGAGAATCTTAGTTTCAAACAGGGACACAAGATTTCTAAGTGCATTTTGAACTACATTTTGGAACAAGATGGACATGAATTTAAAGATGTCTCCAACATTCCATCCATAGAAAAATGGGCAAATAGAAATACTTCACGAGACTTTGGTGCCACCTTTGAGGGGTTAAAATCACAAGCATTCAAAGAAATGGGATGAAAATATGGTATATATACAACACTCCTATAACAAAATAGTCCACACTTCTATTGGTAGGTACCCATTTTAAACTTGTTTTGGATATTTTCCACCTTTACCTTTGGATATTATATATGGGAAAAAATAAGGAGTGAGGGACGATCTTATAGGCAGTGCCTTAAGGTTAGAAAAAATTGTTTACAAGATCAGTAAACTCCATAAATATTTGTCAAATACATTTTATAAGTCAGTGGAAAAATATAATTTCATGCATTGTCATCATAGAATAAAGAATTCCTTCAAGTTGGGAGACATAATATGGTTATAGTTGAACAAGGAGTGATTATAGGCTCATGGTAATGAAATAAAGGCTTTATGATATAGTCCCTTCGAGATTCTAAAAAATCTGGGAGATGATTCTTATAGTCTCATTCTACCCCCATACTTGGGAATTTACTCAGTGGTGAGTGTAGAAAATATGAAACTCTATGAGCCTTCCCTGTTAGACCTGGAAGACGAATAAGTTCTACCTTTTATATAAGATTTGGAACTAGATAAAAAAAATTAAAATAGGTCTATAACTACAAAATAGGGGTAGCATAACCTTTGGAAAATTGGGTGGAAAGGAGAGAATTATTTTCAAGGCTAAATGGTACACATGAGAGAAGGTGTAGGAAAAGTTCTGTCACCTCATTTAGTAGAATATTTTGCGAACCAAAAGCATACAAAAATGGGGATGTGTAATCTAAATTGGATAATTATATATTTTTTCATCTATATCAATGATTTTAGAGTGGAAAAATAAATGAATAAACTCACAGGACCATTTTCACCGACATGACCCAGTTTGGAAAATTGGGTCTGAAAAATTCTTGGAGTAGTTTGAGGCATTAAATGGAGTCTTCTAGGGATAAAAATTTTCCACTTTAGCCTAGTACTCTTTCTTATTATTTTACACATAGATACACTTATAACAGTGTAAGAATCAGCTCAATCATAGTTAGTATGAAAAAGTTATGCCATTCCAAATTTAACCTTCTTGCTTTGACCACCATAATTCGAGAGGATGCCACATCAGCCACCATTACACATGGAAAAGGAACTATCCATGTGATAATGTGGTGAATAATATAGAATATTCAATAATTTAACTCTATTTAATAGTTCGAGTTAAACTTAACGCTACTAGTAGGATATTGGGCTATGTTATAACAAAGCCAATAGGAGGAAAAGGTGTTCCATTATTTTCGAGTGATTTTTGTTCCATACATGAGAAAATTAGTTGAGGGAGATAGGGAGAGAACAAAAAAAGAGGATTTTTGAATTGTAGTAGCACACGTCCCACATGACTTACTTCTTTGTACTTACATCCATTTTCTATTCACGGAAAGAGAGCATAATAATCTCACCTTCCAAATGGGCATTTTCCCAAAATGGTTTCTCATGATTTATCTTGTGTTAATTATGGTGTGTAATTTGTTATTTTGTTATTATATATATTCTAAATAATTTTAATTTTAATACATATGTTTTAAAAAATAATTAATAGATATGGAAATATGAGAAATAAACCCTCATAGTATATATTTTAGATTTTCTAATATACTTTAGTAGATATATTGTAACAAATTTTCCAGTGGAATATTATTGGTAGTTTATAGACCATAGATGTTTTGAAAAGGGATAAATTATTTCTAAATATGTCAAAATGTGAATTTAATCAAACATATTTAGTTCATTTAGGCTATATTGTAGGGGGTGTTGAATTGGAAATTAATTCCTATAAAGTTGAATCCATCATGAAATGGCCAAAGCCTAATAATGTAGCATAAGTTAAAAGCTTCTTAGGAGGAGTTAAATTTTGGAGGAATTTCATTTCTAACTTTTCTTTTATTGCATATCCTTTACACTCTTTGGCAATCACTAAGAAAGTCTTTCAATGGGGAGCAAAAGAACAAAAATCCTTCGAAACTTTAAAAGAGAAGATTAATACAACGTCATTTATGGAATTTCCGTATTTACAACAACCATTTGAAATTGAAATTGATGGAAGTGATTACACCATGGGTGCAATATTAATGCAACAAATGAAATTGATTTATTACCTTTGTGAGACCTTCTCTAGTGCAGTAACAAATTATCCTTCCTAAAAAACGAATTGTATGCTTTGGTTCAGAGTTTGAAGAAGTGGAAACACTATTTAATGGGAAAAAAGACAATCATTTATATGGATCATCATACTTTATAGTATTTTCAATCACGGTCCAAGCTACAATAGTCAAGAAATTTTCAATGGATGTTATTCTTACATAAATTTCATTTGGTCATTAGGTATAACAAAGGTATAGAAAATGAACTTGATGATATGTTATCAAGACCTTCTATTGTTGCATCCATTGTTTGACAACACAGTTATTGATATCATGAAATTTATATCGAACAATATGTTAGAGGTGAATATTTCAAGGATGTATATGAAACACCAATTGTTGTGAAACCAGCTCCAAAAAGAGAAGAAAAGAGGTATCAATGCCTTAGAAATAAGCCACTTCGAGGGGGCAACCTCCAATACATTGCATGAATGAACAATTCTTGGATGATTCAAATTACAAAACCTCCTTTCTATATATAGGAGTCCATGGGGCCACAATGTAATCCCAGCTGACCTAACAATAATAATTTAAGGGCACAACAATAACAATATGGGGGTTACAAGGGTACAATAATAACAATAAGGGGGTTACACTAACAACAATAAGGGACTATACTAGTAATATAGGGACCTGGCATGCCCCTCTCCTTCAAAAAAGTGTTTTCCTCAACGCATGAGTAGCTCTGGGTGCTTCTATATAAATTATCATCCTCCCATGTAGAATCTTCAGTGGGTAAGTTCTTCCACTTGATGAGATACTCTGAAATTGATCGATTCCATAGCTGTCGAGTCCTTGTTTCCGTGACCGCTTCAGGTTACAATATTATTTCTCCTTCCTCACCAAGTTCTGGAAATATTGTTTGAACTGGAAGATTTTCACCTATAACCTTCTTTAAGCATGAAACATGGAAAATTGGATGCACTCGTGAAGAAGCAGGAAGCTCCAATTTGCATGCCATAGCACCAATCTTTTGCAACACCTTGTAAGGACCATAGTACTTTGACGATAATTTATTATCCTTCTTAGCTTGCTTGAGGGACATTTGTTTGTATGGTTGTAGTCGTAAAAATAGCCAGTCTCCTACATCAAAACTTATCTCACTGCGATATTGATCTTCCTATTGTTTCATTCGATTTTATGCCAAATTCAGGTTGTCCTTTAAGATTTTGAGAACTTCTTGTTGATGCTCGATGTGATCTTCCACTGCTTGAACCTTCGAATTTTCTCTTAAAGATGATGTGATGGATGGTGGATGATATCCATAAAGTGCCATAAATGGGGTCATTTTTGCTACATTATGGAAGGAAGTGTTATACCACCATTCAGATAGAGGTAACCACTTGACCCATTGTGTTTGTTTATCAGATACAAAACAATTAAGATATCCTTCCAAACATTTATTTACTATCTCAGTTTGACCATTGGATTGAGGATGATAAGATAACCTATGAGTTAATTGAGTAACCAAACAATAAAATAACTCCATCCAAAAATTTCCAGTAAAAATGGGATCTCTGTCACTCACAATAACCCTTGGGTTTCCATGTAGCTTTTGAATTGTGTCCATAAATGTAGTAGCAACTGTACTTGCTTTAAATGGATGAGATAATGCACAAAAGTGTGCATGCTTGGTAAGTCTATCAACTACCACCATGATGACACTCTTTCCTTCGGACTTAGGTAAACCTGTGATAAAATCCATTGAAATCTCCTCCCAACGTCGACTTGGAATGGATAAAGGTTGTAGAAGTCCCGGGGTCTTAATTGTTTCCACTTTATTCTGCTGGCAAACCAAACATTCCGCCACAAAATTTTGAATATCAGATTTAAGGCCATCCCAAAAAAATTCTTTCTTCACCATGTGGTAAGTTTTTAAAAATCCTGAGTGTCCTCCTAAAGGAGAAGTGTGCAATTCCAGAAGAATCTTTTGTTTTAGTTGGGAATTCTTACAAAGATATAATCGATCTTTGTACCATAAGGAATCATTTTTCCAACTAAATGTATCAGATGTGCTAGGATCTTGCTGCAACTTTTGAATGAGTGTCCACACTTCTTCTTCCTTCTTCCATTCATCTCTTGCTTCGGTTATCCAATCTAGTTGGATAATAGAAATGGCGCAAAGTAATGCTTCCACCCCTTCATTCTTTCTTGAGAGTGCATCTACAACAACATTTAGCTTCCATTTTTTGTATATTATTTCAAAGTCATAACCCAACATCTTTGCGACCCATTTTTGCTGCTCTTCTAAAGATAGTCTTTGTTCCAAAAAGGGTTTAAGACTATCATGATCATTTTTTACCTTGAAGTGTCTTCCCATTAGGTAAGTTCTCCATTTCTTTAGTGCATGCAGTATTGCTAACATTTCCTTCTCATAAATAGGTTTCTGTAAATACTTCCTTTGATTGGACGACTTTCAAAAGCAATGGGTCTTCCTTCCTGCATTAAAACAACACCAATTCCATTTCCTGAGGCATCACATTCCACAATAAAGGTTTTTGTGAAGTCTGGTGTAGCTAAGACCGGTGCTAGGAAAATTGCCTCTTTAAGATGTTCAAAGGCCTTAGTTGCTTCAGGAGTCCATGAAAATGCATATTTCTTCAATAATGTTGTTAGAGGTGCTGCTATTCTCCCATAATTCTTAACAAACTTGCAATAATACCTTGTTAACCCGAGAAATCCTCGCAACTGCTTTATGGTTGTAGGGACTTTCCATTCCTTAATGGTTTACTTTTATTAGGGTCTACTTTAACACCCTCATGAGATACAATATGACCCGGATATTCCACCTCTTGTACTCCAAAGAAACATTTGGATTTTTTTGCATATAATTGTTTCTCCTGCAATAGTTTGAGCACCCTGTCAACATGTTCAACATGATCCTTCCAAGACCTGCTGTAGACTAGTATATCATCAAAAAATACTAGCACAAATTTTCTAAGGAAGGGTTTGAAAATGGAATTCATCAACCCTTGAAATGTAGAAGGTGCATTGGTAAGGCCAAAAGGCATGACCCAAAATTCATAATGACCCTCATGAGTTTGAAATGCTATTTTTGGAATATCTTCAGTCTTCATTCTAATTTGATGATATCCTGAACGAAGATCCAACTTGGTAAAATAAATTGCTCCATGTAATTCATCCAATAATTCATCAATCACAGGAATGGGAAATTTGTCTTTAATGGTGAGCTTATTGGGCTCCCTATAATCCGGACACATTCGCCATGATCCATCCTTCTTGTGTACCAATACTACAGGAGCAGAGAAAGAACTTTGACTAGGTTGAATTATACCCGCCTCTAACATTTCTATAATCATACGTTCAATTTCGCTCTTTTGGACATAAGGATATCTATAAGGCCTGATGTTTGGAGGAACACTTCCTGGAATCAAATGAATAGCATGATCATGATCACGAATAGGTGGGAATCCTTTGGGAGTTTCAAACACCTTGGAATGATTGTCCAAGACTTGTTGGAGATCTACAGAAATAGATGATTTTGATGTTGGAACTTCTGGTGAGCATAATTGTGCAATTACGCCTCGTTGTTCTTTATTTAGAAGATTTGTCATGAAATTAGAGCTTATTATCTTTCTTGGCTTCCCTACAATACCCTTTAATTCGACTTCCTTTCCTTCTAAAAAAAATTTCAAGAAAAGTTCTTGAAAATTAAAAGCTACAGTCCCCAAAGATTGTAACCATTGTACTCCTAGTACAACATCAGCACCTCCCATAGGAATGGAAAGCATTGGACTATTCAATACATATTCCCCATGGTTAGCTTGATATTATGGCATTTTCCAGAGCAATTTATAGTTCCTCCATTTGCAACCATCACTTGACATTCTGGTGCTGGGTATAGGAAACAATTCAATTCCTTGGCTACCTTACAATGAATAAAATTATGGGTACTACCTAAATCAATCAACACTATTACCATTTTCTTCTTGATATGTCCTTCTATCTTGAGAGTTTGAGGAGTGGTAATTCCTACCAATGCATTACACGATATGGTCGGACTCATTTATTCCTCTTCTTGGGTTGGTTCCTGGTGTATATCCTCTTCTTGTTCATTTTCTTCTTCCTCTTCACAATCTATGTAAAATAATTTCTTCTCAGCACACTTATGACCTTTAGTGTATTTGCTATCACAACTGTAGAAAAGCCCTTTTGCTCCTTTTTCTTCCAATTTTTGTGGTGTCAACCTTATATGTTGTGGAAATATAGGAGTAGCAACACATTCCTCTTTATAGAAGTGAGTGGTAGGCTTCCTTGTCACCATAATTTTACATTCAATTTTTCTTACCAACCTGAATGCCTTCTCTAACAAATCAGGTTCCAAAATGTGAAATTCATGTTGGATGTTATCATTTAAAGTACCTATGAAGAGATCAATCATGTGTTCCTCTGGAATATCAGTTACCCTTATATTCAATTTTTGGAAGTCCTCAATGTGCTCCCCCATTAAACCCTTTTTTTGATATTTATCAATTGGCTAAATAAGATGTTTATCTTTGTATCCTCATAATGTGCTATCATTTCCTCCGTAAAAATTGACCAAGTGACAATTTTTTTACGGGAGAAAAGTCATCGATACCATACAAATGTATTTTGTTCTAAATGTAAAGTTGCAATGCATACCTCTTGTGTGTTTTGCACATTATGGAGATCAAAATATTTCTCCATCTGTAGTATCCATGTTACATGATCCTTTCCATCAAACTTCCTCATATCCATTTTTGGAATATGGTGGTTCTTCTTGCCAACATTAGATTTTATGAAATCACGATTAACATTTATTTTGTTCTCATCATGAGTTTTCTCTAATATCTTTTCACCATTAGGAAAAATTTATTGTATCAACTTTGTTAAACCTTCCATGTCTAATTTTATATCATTCTTCATGTTTTCCATTTTCTCATCGATCTTAGCTTCCATGTCATCCATGTTAGATTCCATGCCAGCTTCCATGCCATCTATTCCATTCTTTAAACCATCCATCCTTGATTCCATGCCTTTATTCAAACCATCCATCTTAGTTTCCACGCCTTTATTCAAAACTTCCATGTCATTTTTTGTTGCTCTTTGCGAGAGCGAAATTTGTTGCACTTGCTCTTGTAATTTTGATATGTCATGTTGCCATTCTTCATCTTCATGAGTCATAGTAGAGCTTTCTAAAGGCTTAATGGGTGTTGAATTCTTTTTAGGGGCCATTTTAGAATCCAATATTGATATCTATTCTACAATATGCCCTTGGAATCAATTCAACTTGATTCTTCCAGCAAGACTTATGCAATTCAAAAAAAAATACACACCTTTTACTTGCTTTTGAGGAGCTTGATATTGAAATTAAATTATCTCTATAATTGCAGATCCTCAATATGTTAAATTAATCCCTGTAGTAGCTCTCTGAAGCTTCTTTCAAATGCCACAGGTCTGATCTAATTTGGATTCTTCAAGGCAAAGTTATGTCCAATATCCCACAATGACCCAATTTTGGACTGGTTCAGTAGAGTGAACTTGTACGACTTTCCACAGGTCACTGTTTCCTCCTATGGCTCTGAAATTGATAGAATGAAAACTAAAGTCCATGTAATTTTGGCTACTTTTTACAACATTCCAATCTGATGCTCAGAGAGAGAGCTATGAAGATTTTCCCACGATCACCTCTTTGAGATGAAATTCAGAAGCCTCAAAAAGCCCTAACTTCCACAGATCATATCTCCGAAAATATTGCGAACCAATATCTGAAATTTTGCGACAATGTTCCTCAGGATTACACCTTCGCACTCTAATAATTTCAGCTTTTTAACCTTTGTAGAAAAAATTTTATTACGAAAATACCATGATGACCTGTTTAGGTTAAATTCAGGAGCCTGCAAAATGACCTAACTTGCACAGATCATATCTCCGAAAATATTGTGAACCAAGCTCTAAAATTTTGCGACGATGTTCCTCAATATTTTGGCTTCACATTCTAAAAATTTCAGATTCTAAACCTTCGTATAAAAAACGTTATAGTGAAAATGCCACGATGACCTGTTTGGAGTAGCGAAACCCTAGAATCTTAAACCTCTGATACCAAATGTTGTGAAACCAGCTCCAAAAAGAGAAGAAAAGAGGTATCAATGCCTTAGAAATAAGCCACTTTGAGGGGGAAACCTCCAATACATTACATGAATGAACAATTCTTGGATGATTCAAATTACAAAACCTCTCTATATATATGAGTCCATGGGGCCTGATATACTCCTAGCCGACCTAACAATAATAATTTAAAGGCACAATAATAACAATATGGGGGTTACAAGGGTACAATAATAACAATAAGGGGGTTACACTAACAACAATAAGGGACTATACTAGTAATATAGGGACCTAACACCAATCTATGGTACTCAAGTAGAAGATTTAGATTATTATGTTCATGAAAAATTATATATAATCTTGGTAAATTATGTATTCCAAGAGATGTAAGAGTACATATAATCAGAGAAACACATAATTATCTCATTTGGTGTAACAAAAGTAGTAGCTCAATTGAAACATTATTTTTATCGGCCCTATATGAATTAAATTGTGTCTAAATATGTAAAGGGATGTGTCATGTGTGCTACTAGGAAACTAAGTCATAGAAATTGGGTTTGTAGATGCCAATTCTTGTACCTTTTCATCCATGGGAAATTGTGTCTATGGATTTTGTAGGAGGCTACCTATGTCTAGAAATGCTTATGATTACTTATATGTGGTAGTGGATAGATTCAACAAAATTTGTGTCTTGATGCCTTGTAAAAATTAGGTGACAAGAGAGAAGACTGTACATATGTTCTTTTAGAATATTTGGGTTCATTTTTTCTCCCGCATCCATTGCATCTGATTGAAACTCTCACTTACTTAGGGAGTTTTGGTCAAATTTATGGTGAATAATGGACACCAGGCTTCATAAAATCAATTCTTTTCATCCAAAGACCAATGGAAAAAAAAGAAGTGATCAATAGAAAAGTAATACTTATACTATGCATATATTGTAGCAATCATCCTAAGCTTTGGGATGAGTAGTTGCATTATCTACAACATGCTATAACCATGTCATACATTCTTATAACAAAGGTATCATTTTTAGACATTTTTTGGATACCTTCCTAAGTCTCCTTTGGACTTCACTTTGGAGAAAGAATCAGTGGTGGATAAATATAGTGATGCAAACAAAGCGATGAAGGTCATAGAAAATATCTGTTGAAAAATGCAACAAGAAATTCTCAATTTGATTTTTCCATGATTAAATTGAGAAAATTTGAATTTCCACATTAGAAGACAACTTGGATGTAGTTAACTGAGGTGGCATGGATCTTTTCACTCAGTTAGATCAGTAAATTATATTTGGACGAGTTAGAGTTCAGTTAAGCATATGTGATTTCTAATTTGTAGTAATCAATGTCAGTCATTTCAAGTAGTTTCAGTTAAACTAGTTCTAATTGTTGGAGGAACTACTGGAAGATTAATTATGCAGTGGAACTTCAATCAAACTCAGTGATCATCCAGTTAATTAATAAATCATCCCAAAATATCTAGTGTATGCATATAATTTTAGTTCCCCAGTTGTGATGGAGATTCCAAGGTAGTGAAACATCAGCTATATACTAGTCTTGAGTATACAAGTGATGCGTGTATTCAAATGATCAAACATGGGAATTATGAAATCAATTTTGGAGAAATTCCTAAATAATAGGGACCTAATTTCTGAAGGAATTGTGCAAGGAAATAGGGGATCAAGAAGAGGTAGAAATTGACTAAGTTTGGGTCAGATCTTCCTAGTTAGGAAAGAGATAGGTTATTCACTTGCAGGTGCTTCTCAGTTGAGAAAATAAATTATAATACATCTCTATTCATCATATTAATATAAGTAAGCATTGGGGTTTTTAGCATATTTCTTTCCCCGGAAAAAAAATACTATGTGCATATGTGTTATTGCTTGTTTCATGTTTATGATTGATGTTATAAATTGTGAATTGATTTTTGTAGAGTAGTAGAGCAGGTTTGTGTCTTGTGATTTCCATTAAAATTCCATAAGAAATTACAAATCTACATCATAATTTATACATGGTATCAGAGAAGGATTCACATTAGAGCATGAATTTCGAATTTGTTTCTTAAGAGGATCGAATTTCCAGTTTAGTGTAGCAGGATCTCTTCAAAGCTGAGAAGATGACTTTCATCAGGTTGAAGCTAGAGTATGCCTTGTAAGGAATCTCTAATTTCATCGCATGGAAGGATCTCATGGAGCATGTATTGGATGAAAATGGATTTATAGAATAAACCAATATAGATGTTGCAAAACCACAAGAATTTGATGTCTAGAACCTTTCTTACTTGAATAAATATGTAGCCAAGGTGAGAAGAATAATCTTAGAGGGAGTACCTGCCACATTGTCTCAAATCTCCAAAGGAAAGAAACTCATTTTGCAATGTGCGGAAGGCATTGAAATAATTTTTTGAGAATAGTAGTGACCATAGGAAGATGGCACTCAAGGATAAAGTTTAAAATATCAAGATGCAAAAGAATGGCACTATTCCATAGTATTTGAGAAGGTTCACTCAGGATCATGATGAACTTTGTGGGGTTGATATTAATTTTGCAAAACATGACTTGGTAAGCCTAGCCTTTCTAGGCCTTCCCAAGATGTGGCATATCTACCAATATTTGGTGAAAGGGAAGGAGAAACTACCAAATTGGTAATGCTTATGATCTGATTTGGTACAAGAGGAAATACAATGAAATACTAGAGATGGGACATCATCTAAGGGCGAGGATGAGGAAAACTTTACATTGGTTGGAAAGGGAAAGAAGGGAAAAGGGAATAAATCTAAAACCAAACAAGAGTCCAGCCAAGGGGGCAAGAAGAAAGCTTTGTCCAAAATTAAATCCTTCCATTGTCATGAATTTGGGCAGTATGCCACAAAGTGTCCACTCAAAAAGGCAAGCAAGAAGACCTCAAGAGGAGCAGCAAGAGAAGCCTTGGATTCACAGTTTGAGTTTTAATTTACGCTTATCACATGTTTGGTAGCACATTGATCTAAAAATGGGATGGATAACGTGTTATGATTTTCAAGAACCTCCCACTAAGCTAAACAAATAAAAGATCTAGCTTATTCTTGACTTGTGCGTAAATTTATACTTGAAACGGGTGTATGTTTTTTAACTGTTTAAGTGATTTAATACCATTTGTTTTTGCTGATATTAAACATGTGCAACATCCATATACTGAAGCAAATAAGCATCAACACATAATAGGAAATATAATATAGGAGTTCACTCGAATATCGTGGGATTCGTCTCCTTGAGCTCTTGTCAACTGACTTGGCTCTTTGTGATTATGATATGAAATTTCTTTTACAAGTAAATAACTCAACTCCAATAGATATCTGAACTGAACCATTAGGATTAGAACATCATCACACCCCTGATCATGGTTTTCATCACTTTGAATAAATGATGCAGAGATATCACACCATTGCAAAATGATGCAGAGGCTCTGCAAAAAATTAGAAAAATGTGCACAGAAAATAATAGAGACCACCAGTTCTTTGTATATTAAATGATACTTTGTATAATCTTCAAATTAGACACCATTTAAAATTTAACAGACATCATAGTAAAGAAGTTCAACCTTAAAACTCGATGGTAGTATCTACCGCAAATATTTAGTGTATACATTGTGTAGTAGAGGTTAAGCCAATAACCGAATAAAGAGTCGAACACAAAAAAATACTTGCATATAATAATAATAAGAAAATTAAATATTCAAACCCTTCTTTGCCGAATATTACATTTCTTGCCTCTTTCTCTTTCCTTTACAACTCATCACACTATCACACCATTCCTAAACTACGCTCTCTTTTTTCTTTTATGTCCTATTCCATCTCTATATATATCATCCATCGTCACACAAAGCTCATATTCATAATTGTGGATTAATTTGAATCCATGATTTCCTCCACAAATGACTCAACCAAATCCTAAAATAGCTTATCCCTCCTTTGAATCAAATTATTTCTATTTAAGAAATTCATAATCCCTAAGATATCTATGCAACCCAACTCCTCTCATATTCTCAATTATAAGAGAATATTTACAATAAACCTCACACTCAGATTTTTCTCTTAATTTATTTAAAATGTACATAAATTATAAAATAATAAAAAAACATCACCCTCTAAATCACCTAAATACAAAATGACAATTTAGTAGGATGCTCCTGCATCAGACTCCCCATGTAGAGAAGTTTCCATAGACTCCTGTCTATAAGGTCTGTTACTTTTCTGTAATAATGTGATAGCCACAAGTCTCAATGACTTCCTACCTACAGGATTCCAAACTCTGTTTTGTCGCCAGTATTTTAAATTATCAACTCCATTTTGTAATTTTGCACAGAATTCCCAGAATAGCATTTTCAAAACACTATTGAATGTAACTCTCAGTTTTCCATACCACACCATATTTATTTCTGGAAATACAGACTTATGTAGAAACACTGATACCCATTCTTCTAGTCTCCAAACTTTGAAAGAATCTCGAACTAGCTTTACATCAGCACTCATAGGTTTATCAACTGACTCAGTAGTCTTGAATTTAACAAGAGCTAAATCAGAAAGCTCACCATCATCAACATCACTCACTCTGTCAATCGGATTCCATCAGTCTTTACAACAATTAATTCTACCAATTCCTTGGAGTAATTCCTCTTTGTCAATTACATCAATATGATTTATGTTTTCTATAGTGTCTTCTCCCCTTTCTGTTACAATTTCTCTGGTCTTATCTTCTTCGGCCTCTGGCTCTTTTTCTGTTGTTTCCTTCTCCAATTGCGTTGAAAACTCAACTTTTGGTAATGAAGAATAATCAAGAACTTCTTCTTGATCACAATTATAGCCATTTACAGCCCCTATAGTAACAAATTTCTCATCCGGTGTTGTACTTGTATTCATCAACAAATTATTATTTTTAAAAGTACAAGACCGTTCAGCCTATTTTGATTCTTCAAGCACCAATCTCCCATCATAGACTTTCTCGGCTTCAGCATATCCTCTTTTGAATTGATGGTTGCTTTCATCTTTACCCTGCTGGATTAATACTTATGTTTCCTTTATGTCTCTAAGGACATAACTTTCTTGCTGCTCCCGATATTTCATCTCATCTTCAAATACTTTCTGTTCAATTCCTCTAATTTCAACATCATATTTATTAATGTCGCCTTCTGTACCTATAGCCACATTATTATTTAAAGATTAAAACATTCACTTAACTCTATAAATGTTAGAAAAATTTCACCCTTATCATGCATGGTAACTGCAATCTCTTCTGTATCGGGTTCTGCAAACTTCATTTCTCCTTCAGGTTCCTTGAGCCATCTTTCCAAGAACTCTATTTCCATGTGAAACCTTTCCAGCATTTCATCACAACCTTCATTCTTGGTTTCATTATTCTTCTGGAAATCCTCCTGAGTTATCCTGTTTTCTGTATCATCATATTGCAAAATTTTGTCATCAATTTCATTAAACAAATTCATTTTTTTACCTCCTTGGAATATCTCTATGGCATTTTCATTATGCTTACGCTCCATAACAACTTCAA
This sequence comes from Pinus albicaulis, assembly GCA_034641835.2. Classification (NCBI taxonomy): domain Eukaryota; kingdom Viridiplantae; phylum Streptophyta; class Pinopsida; order Pinales; family Pinaceae; genus Pinus; species Pinus albicaulis. The sequence continues at coordinate 1,004,603,189 of CM076583.1, read as the reverse complement.
CTAGCTATCTTACACCAAATAGGAATTCATCCATGAATTCTTTTTGCTACAATAAATCAATACCTTTCTCCTCTAAAATGCATTCTCCATCATACCTCACCTCAAGAGCTTCATTCATCTTTGTGATAGTTTCACCATACTATCCATCATCTTCTTCACATCCTGCAAACAGACACAAACTATGTGATTTAAAAATACAAGGCTTCATAGCCTCATATTCTTCCCTTGTCAACATATCTTCAAATTGTTCTGAACTATTCCAATAGTCCATGAGATCTTTCTCATTAACCTCTTCACCTGGAATTTCACCCTGTTCTGGTCCACAAATGGAAACTTCCATTTCCAACTCAGCTTCTCTGAGTTCTTCACATCTCAATTGCTCACTCATCATTTGCTCAAGCTTTCTCAGCTCTTCTGTTAACTGCATATTTACCTGCTGCTTCCTCTTTTCTTGTAGTCTCTGCCATTTTACTTTCTTCCTCATGCTCCAACCATGTCTCTGGTATTTCTTATATCTCTGCAAAAATTCCATCAATAACTCAAGATGAACTATTATCTCAGCCTTCTCCCTCTCAAATTCTTCATCAGTCAACTGCTTCCATATGCCATTTTCCTTGGCATCTTCCTTCTTCTTTCTTCTTTTGTGGTCTTTCTCAAAACCTATAAAATGGCTATCAACAGTCATTTTTCCTCCTTTTTGAACTTCATCTGTTCACTTTTGGATCACATTCAATCCCCTTTTCAGCAAGTCTTCATACTTGCCATCCAACAATGCAAGCTCTCTTCCTACGCTTGACCTCTTGGCATCTTTTGATTCTCTGTCTTGGAATCATCTTATGGGAAACTCTCTTGCTCCTCTTTGCAGCAAACAACAACTGCAGTATTAATTGTGTTAAAATGACCAAAATCTTTGGGTGTCAGGCTCCGCTGATCATGCACCCAATTCAAACCTTTGACTTGATTTAAGACTCCTTTGATTCCAGAACCTTAACTTTTACATCAATGGATCTTGATGAAAAATACACCTTTTACATACCAATACCTTAGTATTAATTGAATTCAAAGCTTGACCTAATTACAATAGTATATATTTTGACTCTAATTCAAGTTATACAATATACAAATTAACATCCACCCTTAATACATTCTCATGATGTAAAATCTTCTCTCCACCAATTCTCTCTCATACTCCATTCTTATTATATGATAATATCATAGAGAACTAATTGTGTCACCTCCCATTATCACTTTCTTTTACTCACATGATACTTAAACCTTTAAATCAAAATACAATCCACTTTTCCCAAGATTTATTTTATGATGAAAATAAAATAAACCATTTAATTTTCACCATTTAAAATTCCATTTTGAAATCAATTTTCATACTTTACGTTCCCTTCAAGGTTATTTAATAAACCTTTTCTTTGCAATTTTCAACTCTCAGGATTTCATGCCTCTTTAGCTTATATTAGCAGTCATTCTGTATTAATTCCTATTTGAGCTATGTCGTTCTTATCACTGTGAATATTCATGTGCCCTTCATTGATGCATTTCAAACACCAAATATACTTCTCATATGCAACTGGATGATTTTTGAACTATGTTGTGCACTTGAAGAGCGAAGATCGGTATTCGTCCTTACCTTCACACTCAAGAACGCACTTCAAGTGGAATTCTTCACAACATATGGCAGGCCTCTAGAAGCTACTGATGTTAGCAATCCTTGTTCTAGTACCAAAATTACTCAACAACTCCCAAAATAAGCAATCACATACACATAACATTTACCATTTGGCACTAGCAGTGAAATTCATCCAAAAACAGAGATGCTCATACAACCATAGATTTATAATCACACACAGAGACAATACATACTTGATGGATCTTCTCTCATACCCGATATTGGCTTGAAATTTTTTTTTGAACTAACAAGATATTTCGTGCAACAAATAACTGCTACAGCTCCATGATTACACTCGAATCTCCCATCTCATGTAGCATCCATGCCTTGTGTGGAAAATAATCTTGGTACATTTTTTTCATGGAAAATTTTTCCTTCATTAAATATGGCTCCATTTAATAGCGATTCGACACCGTGCATGTAGTTCCAAATAGAAAATAGAAATCACAAATATCACACAACAATGATTTTTAATTGAAGTCAAACAATGCAATTATCAGTGTTCCTTCAACCACCAATGAATGACTCAACTCCACAACTCCAACACTTTCAACAATCAAAAGAAAATTTGCCTCCTCTATGCCTTCAACAAGGACTTACAGCTTCTTGTGTACACAAGATTCATATGCACTGCAATAATCTCAATGTGCTAGAACTAGATTTGTAGGAAAATGCGTTCTTTCATAGAAATAAGGATATGCCAAGCTTGAAAACATATCTGGAACATTAACACTAGCATTGATCGCAAGTGTCAGGATCAGCCAACGGACTATCTAGATTTGGATTCTTGTCATAGGGTGGTCATAGGCCTTCTTGATTCGATCGAAGAAAATTGTGTTAATGATACAACCACCTTTCAGATCTAGAAAATTTTTCCAGTTTCAAATACATTCATGAACTATGTTCAGATACAAGTTCGATTTGGCATCCAAGCCATTTTTTCTATGTTTTTTACCAATACTCAGCTTTGAAATTCAATTCTTCCTTCTTCATGTAGGTCACATCACAACTCTCCATGAATATGCAACGCAGCTCCTCTTCTCTGCATGCAAAAATTCTCAACCATAATGCTTCTGCTGCGCACTCTAATGGAAGTATACAAATCCACTTACTCTCACGTACAAAAGTCTACAGATCGATTTTCCTAGCACGCTCAGGCAATAGATCTTGCAAAGGACAACAGCAGCAGATCCATGATACTCTGATCAGGCTGTTCCAAGCAAACATATAAGTCGCATAGCACAGATCCAAGATCATGCTCCTCATCAGAAGATAGCACATAATTCTCCATAAACTTACACATTCTCTGCAAAAAGAAACACAATCACGTAATAAAGCTCCACTCAGACTAAGCTTCCAACTTGTCCTTGATTTTCGCGGGTACCTTATCACCAAGTTCCTTCAACTACTTCTCAGTCTGATAGACGAAAGAATCAGCTTGATTCTTTGTATCAATAGCTTATCTGTTAGATGATCCAAATATAGTAATGTAAAGTTAGGATAAAAATATTTATTAAATTACAATATTTAATAAATATTAGAGACACTTAGAAATAGAATATTGTTAGCAAAGATAGGACTCTAGAATTGAGTCGTATCTTAGGCTCTAAAATAGGAATAAAGTTAGTAGATTGGATAGAAGATCATTTATTGTAAATGGACACTTGTTATTTTTTCAAGTGGTCCATAACTAAATTAAGTTAGGACATATAGCTTATAAATAGGTTAGTTTCCTAATTGCAAAGGTGTGGAAGTTTACGTTTGTAAACTCTTGCAATTTGTTATGTAATTTCTTTTCCATTATTAATAAAATTACGTGTAAAGGGGACATACGTATTAATGTGGTATCGACTTCACTAATACGGTGATAGGAGAAGGAGATACTAGCTCTCTGACCTCTAAAACTCCAGAAAATTGTTCATCAATTGAATGGGTATGCAATTTTGTCATTTTTTTTTAGGGAAAAGAAATTTAGTGATTATAATCTGGAAATAAATTTAGTGATTATAATCTGAATATCAATTTTTTTTTAGAGTCATTTTTGCCCAATCTGCTTCTGTGAAAAGTAATTTGATCCCTTGATAAGTCCTTCTGCCGGTTTGAGCAAAGATAGATTAGAAGTGAAAACATACATTATAAGCAGAGATAGATTTGAAGTTTACAACAAATCCAAACGAATAGACACAACATTTTTTTGAAACACACAGCTACTAGTCATGAATATTCTTCTGTGCACTTTAAGCTGATAGTCATGATGATAAGAAGGTTCACCGTAGAGGCCACACAACAATTAATTAAATTACCATTGTCGTAGGTGGCAAGAGACGTTACTGTTTGGAGAGCACACAGTTATTATCATTATACCCCTTACAATCCATATATATATATATATATATATATATATATATATGTGTATATATGCCTCTATATATATAACAGCCCTTCACTCATCTTTCTTGACGATTCCGTTTCTGATGCTTCAATCTGGCCCATTCAGCCTCTTAAATCAGAAAAGAGGATCTTTGTAATTGGGAGAATAGGAAGAAAGTCAATACCGAGTCTATAATATCTATGTTCAGGCCCTCCAAACTACAATGCACTGTCCCGGTTATTGGCCCACAAAAACTCCATTTTCTCAGCCACTGCCGCTGCTTAATTCCCACGAATACACCTGAGGATGGTCCTTCGTTTTTCAATGGAGACAACCATCTGCGTCATCTGAGCCAATACACCACCTTTCTGGCAATGAAAAAAATTATCTCGGCCTCCTACTCTGCATATGCCACAATCATCATCAAATAACTTTCACGTTGAACAGAAATAATTCCCCATTTTAACACCACATTTTTCACAAACTTGCTTGACATTTTGCTCAGTGTCATAGAGAGAAGAAATAACCCATTCAACTTTGTATCTTGGGATCTCATTGCAATAAGGGGCCCAAATCTGACATCGTCTCCTGTAATGGGTGCAACCATGGTCCATCTTTCCAGTATTCAGAAGATCCAGTGGGTTTTGCACACCTTCGAAGGTGACCTCGTCTTCCATGTTTGTGAGAGGAGGGGAGTTTGTGATTGAGAGATGTCGATGCCTCCTTCCCTTTATATTCCTTCGATTTACTCTTCACTGGTCCTTATTAATTAGTTGGGAAAAAAGGTCTAGTCCTTATTAATTCCTTTCATGCATTTTGGAGTGATAATTGATTTTGTAAATTGGAGTTATAAGTTTTGTAATTGGAGTTATAAGGAAACTGTCTTCTTTGATATTTTTATCAAATGTTTTCTTGATTCTGTTTTGAACTTGCTGATAGATGTCATAGACTTCATTTCTCTTTTCCTGAAAAGCTACCAGCTGGTTGATCCTCCTATGAATGTCATTTGGTTCCTCTTCAAGTCCTTGAATTAACTTCATGACTGGTACCCCAAGTGATGTCAGAAAAATAGCCTCAGCACCATAGACAAGTTCATATGGCGATGTCCCAATTGACATCTTTGTAAAAATCCTATCATCCCATAAGGCGTACTTCAGCGTTAAGTGCCAAGATTTTTTTTTTCCTGCAATATCTTTTTGATGATTCTTACAATGCTCTTATTTGATGATTAAGCAAGACCGTTCCCTTGCGGATAGTATGCAGTAGAGTGTCCAAGAGTGATGTGGTATTGATGGCAGAAATTTATCATTTTCTTGGACTTAAATGCTTGAACATTATTTCTTATAATATTCATGGGACATCCAAATCTAGACAATATATTATTCTCTAGAAAAGAAATAATTACAGAATCATTAGCTTTCTTTGTTGGTATCACCTTTATCCATTTGGTGAAGTAGTCCTTTGTTGTGAGAATCCAACGATGCTGCCCTGATGATGGTGGATGTATCTCTCCAATAAATTCTAACCTCTACTGTTGAAAAGGAGCTTCCACATAGATAGGAACCCAAGGTAGAGGTACAAGTTTTCTTCTTCCTTCAAAAATTTGGCATTCATGACATGCAACAATTCTTTTATAGATATCTTTAAACATTGTTGGCCAAAAATATCCCGCTCTGAGAATCTTATTTGCTGTAGCCTTCCAATAATGGTGTCCTCTGCAATCACCTTTATGAAATTGTTCAATAACTTTATCAGCCTCTTCTTCAAGTAAACAATTCATCAAAATTCCTCCTGTATCTTTCCAAAATAGATTTCTATCATATACAAAATATCTTAAATATTTCAACTTTAAAAACCTTGCTTTGGACTTTGTTAGATCAGCGGGAGCTTTGTGATGTTGTAGAACAAAAACTACGTCCTTATACCACTCTGAAGTGATTTATTTCTCTTCAATTTGAACCAATTCTTCCTCATCGTCAGAAATTTCTGATATTTCTGCATTCAAATTTATTTCAAGACAGTCGAAATTTGACTGAGTCATTAGTTTCGCCAAGCCCTGTCCCTTCACCAACTTGGTTGTTTTGATGTCTATATCATATTATAGAAATTTGGCGATCCATTTTCCCCTCTTATCATTGGGATCTTGCTAAGCTAGAATGTCTTTTATCACAGCACTTGAAACATATCCCACAATGTGAGAATGCAGAATATAAATTCTGAAATCCTTTATAGCTTTCACCAAATCATAGGCCTATTTTTCTAGAATATTATACTTTAGCTCAGAATTTGCTAATTTTTTACTAAATAAAGAAATAGGCTGTTCAGTACCTTTATTTCCTTTTTGCAGCAAAAATCCAGCAATTGTGTTTTCGGAAGCAAATGTAAAAACTAGAAATTCTTTGGAAAAATCTAGGTTGATGAGTATCGGTGCTTGTGTGAGTGCCTTCTTGGTTTGCTCAAAAGATTTTTTAGCTTCAACTGTCCATTTGATATGAAGTCCTTTCTTTAACATCCTTGTAATATCTTTAACAATCTCATCAAAGTTAGGAATGAAGCGTCTAACAAAATTCACTTTTCCAGGAAATGATTGAATCTCTTTCCTACTTCTTGGAAAATGTACCTTTTGAATTGCATTAAATCTATTAGGATCAATCCTAATTCCATCTTCATAAATAATATCACCAATTAATTTTCCTGAAGTTAAAGAAAAGATGATTTTAGTAGGATTAAGGGAAATACCAAACCTTCTACATTTCAGCAAAACCTTTTCTAAGTGTTTCAAATGATCTTCTTCTTTCTTTGAAAAGACTTTTATATCATCAAGATAAACCACCACCAACTTATCCTTTTCCTCAGAAAAATAAATGTCCATTTCTCTTTGGAAAGTAGCTCCCACATTCATGAGACCAAAAGGCATCTTGATGTACATGAATGTGCCCCATGGTGTTGTGAAGGTTGTTTTCTCCTGATCATCCGGATGTACAAGAATCTGGTTGTAACCTGAAAAATCATCAAGCATAGACATTCTTTGCGAACCAAATTTATTTTGCATAATTTTATCGATCTTGGTAAGAGGATAGTTTTCCTTAAGTGATGTTTTTTTCAAATTTTTGAAGTCAATACAAATTCTGATTTCTCCATTCTTATTTCTAACCAGTACCAAATTTTCAAGCCAATTAGAGAATCTGATTGGGACAATGATTTTTGCATCAAAGAGTTTCTTAATCTCCCTTTCAATCAATGGCATGAGAAGGGGGTTAATTCTCCTCAACTTCTGTTTGAATGGTTTCTCATTTTCTTTGATAGGAATAGTATGCTAAATAATGGAAGGATCATATTTCTTTAAATTAGCATAACTCCACGTAAAGACATCAATAAACCTCCTCATCATCTCAATATATTTTAATTTCATTTCAGCTGAAATAAACCTTGAAATTTTGATCATCTTAGGAAAAGCTAATGTACCAAGATTACATATTTCTACTTCCTCTTCATCGGCTTGTAATTTTGGCGATTTAAAAACATCATTTTGATCAAAAATCTTCTCAAGAGTATTAAGACCTTTTGGTATTGCATTATTATTCAATTGCAAAACTTCAGAATTTCATGTAGACTCAACAAACATATTTTGTTGATTTACATGTGTACTTTCAAATTCTTATTTCAACTCAATAAAATTATTTACCTGTTGATCATCTTCAAAAACTTGCCAGTTTTTGATATTGTCTGGTATAGCTGGTCTATAACGAACTTCAATCTCATATTTTTCAGTTGAATGCATAGGAATGATGAAGATACTTGCAGAGACAGCAAGAGAATCAACAATGGAATTTTCATCTCTAGATTTGACTATGAAGGAAAAAGCTTGAAATTTCTCCAACATGTCTAAAACTAAATTTCTATAATCTCTCATTCTTACATCCTTTGTTTGATAAACACCTTCCACTTGTCTAATAACCAATTCAGAATCTCCAAAAATAGAAATATTTCAGGCCTTCATTTTTTTAAGAAGATCTAGACCCAAAATCAAAGACTCATATTCAGCCATGTTGTTTGTGCAATCAAAATTCAGTTTGTAAGATTAAAACTTAATCTCATCATTTGGACTTGTAATCCAAATCCCTGCTCCTGCCTCGTCTTTTCCTGTTGATCCATAAAAGTACAATGACCACCATTCTTCCATCCGTTTGTCAAATAATTGTTGATTTTTTGTTTCTTGATTTTCTACTCTTATTTCTTCATCAACACTATCAACTGACTCATTAAAAATAATGGCAGATCCAAGCTCATGATCAAAGGCATAAATAGGAAAATTCTGAGGCTTATCTTTTCTACTTACCATGTAAGCCATTCTAGTCTCCCGATACAATCTCCTTTGTTCATCGAAAACTGGAATAGTGGCATAGGTGAGGTCCATCTACATTAGGCCTTTGATTTTCGCTGCCCATGATCTTGACAATAGCATACCAAACTTTGGAGGAACGTCAGCCACAAAAATTTCCATAACAACTGTCTTTGGTGGGATTTGTGTTAGACCAACAACAACATCCTTGATTAGACCAATACATTGAACTCTTTTTGAATCAAAGGAAAATAAATCCTTATATGGTTTTGTGATTTGTAATCCCATCCTTTCCATGATTACTTTGGGAATAAGGTTATGCGAAGCCCCAGAATCCAACATAGAATTATTTAAAGTCATATCATGAATACTAATGCTTACATAAAAAGGAGGAAACTCTTCATTTTGTTCATCTTCTATCCTTGGACCCAAATATATAGCAGGATTATCTTCTTGAACATTCAAAATATCAGCAACTCCTGGTTGTGAGTTTAATAACTTAAAAATCTTGCTTCTATATTAATTTACCTTGAGAATCTCGTTAAATGGGACTGGTATCTTAATCTTTGAAATCTCATTCTCAAGGTTAAAAATAGAAACAAATTTTTCAACTTCTTTGATAGAAGGAGGAAATTGAGTATCTTTCTTACCAAGTGGAGTGTCCCTTTTACCTTCAACAACCTTTGGAGAATCTTTCTTAGGCTGTGTTTTTTTTGCAATGATAAATACATTTCTATTTCAAAGATTATATTTCTTTTGCATCTCAAAAATTGCATGTTGATATCCCTTAAAATAATCTGACGATTCTCCCCCTTGTTTAGCCAAATCTGAATCATCATGCTCTTCATTAGTCAAGAAAATTTCTGACGTTTCTTCATCAAGACAATGGAAGGATTCTTTAGGAATTTCAGGATCATCTTCTTCATCTACCAAATTCTGCTGAAAAGGAGGTCTCACTGGAGGATCGGCCTGCTGATTTCTATTTTCTCTTGGCCTTTGTTAGTTCAGAGGTCTCCTGAATTGAGGATTTCAAAATTGAGGTTCGTGTTGCACAGGAGGATCCAAAGTGTTTCCAAGAGCTAACCTATCCATAAACTTCTCCATGGTTTTCAACATTGAATCAAATTTATCTTCAGAAGTTGAAGTGGAAGGTTTCTCTTCTTCTTTCAATTTAGTTTTTCCCATTTTTGAATTTTTAGCAGCTATCATGTTTACTTCCACCTTAAGTGCATCACTTTACATTTCAGCAAGTGAAGGTGATTCTCTTTCTCTCAACAAGATAGAAAATTCATAATCAAATGCTTCAGCATATCTCATTTGTGCTAAGGCTTCCAGAGGTTTCAAATGAGCTGGAATTGAGTCAAAAACTTTATTAAATCTCTTTGAAATTTTTTTGACAAACTCATCAACTTCCCTTCTAAGGGTGTTATATTCAGTAAGTGCTTGAACTGGATTGGTTCTGTTTTTCCATTTCTTTAAAAATTTATCTTCAAACTCATCCCAATTTCTAATGCTTCCTAGTGCAAGGGCTTTAAACCATTTTCTAACTTCACCAATAAAATTCTGTGCAAAAAACCTTAATTTCACATCTTCATCATCAACTTCTTTCCTGTTTATAAAATCATTAAATCTGTCTACATATTCCTCTGCTGTAATTTCTTCATCACCACCCCAAGTAGGGATCCTAGCAGCATATTTACTAGGAAGATCATGCAAAACAGCAGGGAGTACAAGTGGTGCATACCTAGCAGGAGCAACCATGCTTGAGGGATGGAAAATATTTTTAGGAATGAAAAAAACAGAAGATGAAGAACTGATATGATAAGGACTACTTGGTTTCTGCAAGCCACTAACAATTGGGCTCCAATTTGGAAGGGGCAAACCAACTTTGGATTTGAGTAAGACTTCAAAAGGGTCAAGTTCTTTAATTTTATCTAGAGACTCTTTTTCTAACAACAGCTTAGAGGTAACAATTCCCAAAATTCCTCTTTGTCCTCTTGGGCTACTAGGGCTGAAGTGTCAATTCCTCTCATTTGCAAGTCTAAGATAATATCAATGAATTCATTTTCAATTTCTGATCTAAACAACACTTCATGAATTTTATCATCAACTCTTTTGTCTTCGGGACTTCTTAATATTTCAGAGGAGAAATATTTCGAATGAGATGGAGTACCTGATATTTCTGAAATTCTTTGATTGCCTCTTGAAATAGTGTTTGGATTGTCCACAGTGGTAGGTGGATTAGGATCAGGATTGCTCCATGTATATCTTCTTCTCGAAGCCACCTTCAAAATTTTGAAAATGTATGGAGTCACCAAGGTCGATTGTAGCCTCGAAAAATTTTCTCAGCTCTAGCTACCTTCAGAAGTTCAGTTTCTTGATTTCGGGAATGAGTAATATTCAGGCTCCCGGCAGATGCACCAAAATGTTATCACCAAAATAGGACCTGATAGGCTACTGACCAAGCTAGCTTAGTGTAACTATTTCAAACCAGACTTTTAGTTGAGGCTTAGCCTTCTCAACCTGAGATGGCTCTCTCACTAGGTTTAATATTTTGAATTAAGGATTAGATGGCTAACTCTAGGAATAAATTCGATAAAAGTGTATGAATGGTTGAATTAATGATCAAAAAACATCTATTGGGCTATGGAGTCAAGGAATGTTTCCACAAAACGTCAAAATTAGCTTGTCATGGAAGTCAGGGCATTTCAGAGTTTTTAGATGTATCAGCAAAACAATAACAGAGTGAACAAAACACAGTTTACAAACATATGCAGGAAGTTAGAGCATTTTCCAATGAATTCTAAGTAACATATGTTCATACCACTGCAAATAGATAGATAAGGGAAGCCATAGGAATATCACACATTAAAAACTCTTTCTGAATCCTGAGTAGTAAGCCAATATCTGTATTATGATAAAAACACACAGTTTGCTATAGTGACATAGTCTGCTTGTTAATGAAAATTTTCCAACGTTCATGAATTCCACCTCATGCTACATATAGGGTCTTTACAGACTTGTATTCTATGATCCATCATCAGAGGAATTCGAATTCTATCTTAAATTGACACCTATTTGCTCCTAAAATTGACTATTATTTACATTTGACAGTTAATTGTCTCTTCTATAAGTCCTAATACAAATAGGAGTAAAACTCCTTATTATATATAAACAACCTTATCTAGAACTTAAATAATATCTCTGATAGTTGTACCTCCATATTTTCGACCTTGATGATGCCTCCAATCTTGTTATGCTAGTATGCTGGTTCATGTCTTACTTGCCCTACAAAACAGGGGACATGTTTCCTATAATTTAGCCCTTTCCTTCTTTGATGATCTTCGAGCCCTTTTTGCTTGAAATCTTGACTTTTAAGATAAGTGAACATGTGTTATCATTTCCATGTAACTAGGATTTTCCACCTGTACAGAAACTAAGCCTTTCAAAAAGTAAAAGGAGAGATAGTATGATTGTGCTACGAAATGAGTAGTTGTTTTCGCAGCGCAGAATTTGTATCTTTGCAAACCACTCTCAACCATCCTTTTTATTTTTCCTTGAGAGTTGGAATTTCATTTGTGAACCCCTTTCAACCACCACCAGCAAAAAAATTCAAAAATCAAGCTTTTTTACCTCTCAGAACCCTTAGAAAAATGTTCAAAAATGCACGTTCAGCAATTTCGTAGCACGCTACGATACTACTGTGTATGTCCCTTTTACACAGTTTTTTTCACAGTCTTCTGATTTTAAGAGTATTTTCACCTTTTCAATGATTTCCTTGATGTTAATAAACCTTAATAATCAAAATAAATCAACTTTTCAAAGTCCTCAAAAAGTGATATCCTTTCCCAAAAACAAAACTGTATTTAGGATTTGTCACTTACTACTCTCAGTCTACCTCTGTTGTAGCTGACCTTCAGACTTTGTCAATTGAATTTCAATATCTTCAATTTTCCTCTTCAGTCTGCTATTGGTAGCCCTCAATTTCACATTTATCATCCTCATAAATCTTGCTTCTTTGATTGCAGGGACAGTCCAAGAAAAGTACTGGGATTCACTGCTCATTGTTTCAGTTTTGGAAAAAATTTCAACCTCCCACAGAGCCATTATTTTGTTGAATTTTTTTTTATTAATAGAATGTGCTCTTTATTTCTTCTTAATTTTAGCAATTTCAAGGTTAGCTAGTCTCAAATTCTCTTCAATTCCTTCATAACTGCTCTTTTCTCTTTGAGTGTTGAAAACTATGTTTCTGTCACCTTCAGGCATTGGTGATGAAAGGTCTATGGGCTCCTCATAAAAATTTGAAACTTCTCTAGCTTTATCTAGCTCCACATCCATCCCTTGCAACCTTTTTTATTTCCTAGTTAGAGGCCTTCTAGGTTTGAACGCAAACTCTGAAATTTCATCATCAAAATCCAGCTTTTTGGAAGATTTCAACTTCTTAGATTTCCCTTCATCCAAACTTATAAAATCTGCCTGAACTAAAGGAGATTCCTCAATATCAATATCCTGTAAAATGTCATTCAAAATACCCTTTAAACTTAGATCTTCCTCTAAAACCACTGTTTTGCCCTTTTCCTTTTCTATTTGACTTCTAGTCAATATTTTCTGGGCTGATTTGTTGGTTGACTGATCCTATATTATTTCCTTGACTTTAGTTGTTCTCTTTTGTGCAGATTGAGGGGTTTCTTGAATAATCACTGATTTTTTAATCTCAGGTTGTTTCACTTGCTTTCTAGGCTTTAACTTGACAAATATTTTTGATCTTGTCTCTGCAGGGCCACTGGTTTCTGATGGTGACTTTTCTTTGGCCCTAGGGCTAATACCTGCTCCTTGTGTTTCCACCCCAAATCGACATAAAAACAAAAATGTATACCATTCTCTTTTTATCCTCTGAAGTTCATGTAAAACGATAAATTTAACTAGACCATGATGAAAGAGTGAAGTTTCACAGTAGTGAGCTTTCATCTGCACTTTATCTGCCATCTTAGCTAAACTTCAAAACAAGAAGAAAGGGAAATCCAAAGAAATCATTCCAGTTAAATGCAACAAGAGTTTGAAATGATAAGACTACACTTTATGGTATCTTCCCTCACAAGTGAAGTACCTTTGAATTTTGTAGAGCAGATTGGCATAGGTGTTCTTGATGTAGCTTCTTGGCACTGCTTTAGTTAAATCTGTCTCTTCAAAACCTGGCTTGGTAAAAATTTTACAAGGTTCCATCTCAAACCTGAAATTTTTGAACCATCTTTCTTCTCCCCTTGGAATCTCTGTCATTGATGATATAATTTCAGGGGAAATTGTCAAGTTTAAGAGACCAACCTTTGTATTTGAACCTGTGAAGTGAAGAGAAAACTCTTTTGTCACTTGATTATGACCTCCCTGCAATTTTTCACAGAAATTCCAACATCCTGTCTTCTTGAAAGCTTCCTCAACTGATTTGTCTTTTGTCAGAACCTATATGCTTTTAGGCTCAGTCCTTAAATAGTGGCCTGACCTGTGATCCTTTCTTTCCTCTGTCATCCTTTCCTTGTAATTCCTGTGTGCTTTTTGAAAACCTGTAACCAACAGCCTCGCTTGGTTTCAGAGTAAACTGCTTCTCTTGATAAACTGCCTCACTTGATTAGAGACACTGCCTCGCTTGATGAAGGAAAGAGAAGCTTTGTTTTCTACTTACCATGAGCTTACCATTCGGAAGGGGGTATGCATCATGTGTTTCTTGCATGAGACAATAAAACCAAAACTAGACCATTTCAAATTTGAAAATGACATAAGACAAATGACCTCAAACGAATGTTATGATGGCTATGAATGGTTGCATGTGTGAGAAAAGACTCGTGGCTGACACCTAATCATGAATGTTTAATGGAATTCTGGTGGATTTGATAACTGACAAGACATGCTATGAATCCCCAATTTCGTAGTGTGCTCAATGCAATTTCATGGTTTTGTGCTACGAAATGAGCAGTGTTTTCATAATGCAAAAGCAGTTTTTAACACTGTCTGCGCTACGAAAACGTGGTTTCGTGGCTTAATCAAAATATTTTCAAAATGGTTTGAAATTTGACTCTCTAAACATGATATGAGACTATCAAGGTAAGAAATAAGGTTGTTAGATTTTATTTTATGAATGGAAATGAGACTCTTACCCTATTACTTAACCCCTAAAACCTTAACATGACATCACACCTATCTAAAAACTATGACTGGGAACAAAGCAAACTGTCCAAGTTTGGAAAAAAAAAATTACACTGATAACAGTGGCTCCACTTGGGATAGTGTGCCCCTCTGGTACACCAAGAACCCGCAGCTCCAGTGCTATCCATTTTTGATAAAAACAGAAATTTGTGTTGACAAGCATCTTCTTCAAACTTTTTGGGCCTTCACTTCGGGCTTAAGATCTCTATTTCATCTTGTCATTATTAGCAATAAAACTGAAAAATATGAAATATGTACAATGTCATGAGTGACTAATAAAACTTCATCAATCATAATGCTTTAGGAACTTGCCATTAACAGGCCCTCTAGCATATGATCCTCCATCAATTTCCTACAGTATATAAGTGTTGTTCCCATGAGATCCAGCAATCTTAAAAGGACCCTTCCATAAATTCTCAAACTTACCGTGCTTGCCCTTTTCCTCAATTTTTGCCTCCCATTTCAGCACTTTGTCTTGTAGCTCGAAACTGTCTTCTTTGATATTTTTATCAAATGTTTTATTGATTCTGTTTTGAAATTGCTGATAGCTATCACAAACTTCATTTCTCTTTTCCTGCAAGGCTATCAGTTGGTTGATCCTCCTCTGAATGGCATTTGGTTCCTCTTCAAGTCCTTGAATTAACTTCATGACTGGTACCCCAAGTGATGTTGGAAAAACAGCTTCAGCACCATAGACAAGTTCATATGGAAAAGTTCCAATTGACCTCTTTGTACAAATCCTATCATCCCATAAAGCGTACTTCAGCTTTAAGTGCCAAGCTTTTTTGTTCTCTTTCAATATCTTTTTGATGATTCTTACAATGCTCTTATTTGATGATTTAGCAAGACCATTCCCTTGCAGATAATATGCAGTAGAGTGTCCAAAAGTAATGTGGTATTGATGGCAGGAATTTATCATTTTCTTGGACTTAAATGCTTGAGCATTATCTGTTATGATCTTCATGGGACAACCAAATCTAGATAATATATTATTCTCTAGAAAATAAATAATTACAGAGTAATTAGCTTGCCTTATTGGTAACGCCTCTATCCATTTGGTGAAGTAGTCGGTCGCTGTGAGAATCCAGCGATGCTACCCTGATGATGGTGGATGTATCTCTCCAATAAAGTCTAACCCCCACTGCTAAAAAGGAGCTTCCACGTATATAGGAACCAAAGGTAGAGGTACAAGCTTTCTTCTTCCTTCAAAAATTTGGCATTCATGACATGCAGCAATTCTTTTATAAATGTCTTTAAACATTGTTGGCCAAAAATATCCCACTCTGAGAATCTTATTTGCTGTAGCCTTCCAATAATTGTGTCCTCCGCAATCACCTTTATGAAATTATTCAATGACTTTATCAGCCTCTTCTTCAATTAAACAATTCAGCAAAATTCCTCCTGTATCTTTCCAAAACAGATTTTTGTCATATACAAAATATCTTAAAGATTTTAACTTTACAAACCTTGCTTTGGACTTTGTTAGATCAGCAAGAGCCTTGTGATGTTGTAGGACAAAAACGACATCCTTATACCACTCAAAAGTGATGTATTTCTCTTCAATTTCAACCATTTCCTCTTCATCGTCAGAAATTTCTAATATTTCTACATTCATATTTATGTCCAGACAGTCCAGATTTGACTGAGTCATTAGTTTCGCCAAGCCTTATCCTTTCACCAACTTGGTTGGCTTGATGTCTATATCATATTCTAGCAATTTGGAGATCCATTTTCCCCTCTTACCATCGGGATCCGCCTGAGTTAGAATGTCCTTTACCACAGTACTTGGAACATATGCCATGATGTGAGAATGCAGAATATAAATTCTGAAATCTTTTATAGCTTTCACCAAAGCATAGGCTTGTTTTTCTAGAATATTATACTTTAGCTCACCATTTTCTAATGTTTTACTAAAGAAATAAAATATGTTTTTTGTTGAATCTTTGATTTAAACTCGAGAGGGGGGGGTGAATCAGCTTTTAATACCCACATTAGCCTTTTAAATTTTCACCTGAAAGTTATTTTGCGCCTAATATGTGAACAATCTTATTTGCAACAATTAATTTATTGCACACCATACTTTTTTAAGTTGAAAGCACATAATTAAACATATTGAAATAATCACATCAACACATACATAGACACACATAGAGACAACAGATAAGTGGAAACCCATAAAGGGAGAAAACCACATCTTATTATTGTGGACAAAGGCAAGCTCCTACTCCTCTCACCACCGTTTTCTCGTAGACACCAAATCCCACAGGAGGCTCTAAGTCCCTCACCCCGTGCCACTTGCAAGGAAGCACCACTCCTTCAATTTTCCGCAGTGCACCAACCCATGAGGCTCCAACCTAAGTCAGCCTACTACCGATGCTCTATCAAGCTTCAACTTGATAGGGAAGCTCCAACTTCTCCATTTAACAAACCTAATGTTTGCCGATTTACCTTTGATATCAACTCGTCTCCGTAGCTTTCCTCGCTTCTTCTTTTCTTGATCTTCTCTCGCTCACTTTTCCGTATTCCGCCTTCTCTTTATTTACTCTTTCCCTCGCTCACGAAAAAAAACCTTTTTCTCGCATATCAAGATGATATTATTTATAGATTTCCTCACATGACTCGTTTTTGTACCCCATGGAATTCGAAATGGAAAGTCATGTCTCTTTGCCTTCTCGCCTTCTCACTCCTTTTACTTCGCCTTTACCTGTAAATTATAACCGTAGGTGTCAATTTTTTAACATTACAAAGGGGGGGGGAGTTTGTTTTCCTGAGACTTGCCAATGCATCACAAACCATAAAAACAATTAACACATTTCTACATTCGAATTACAATTTGGAACCTTACCACTCATTTTGTCTCTTGCTTGTCGCATTTGTCTTTTCTCTCTCTAACCGTTTCTTTGTCCCTTTCTTTTTCTCTCGTATGCCTTTCGTTTATGGCCGCCGCGTAACCCCGAATTTATGAACCGCATTTTATTTTATTTTTATGCCTCTCGCTTTATATATAAATGAATCGCTCTACCGTAATTCAATCCTTTACACGTATGTTAGTGTTTTGTTGATGTGGCGCAGTTCGCAGCGGAACATACATATTCGTTGGGACTGCATTACATTAATAATCGCCCTCCCGTTAAGCCGAGGCCCGTGGGTCTGCTGCACCACGCGCATGTTTTAATACAACCGCAACCATGTTTAATATATATCTCACAAAGAATTATTTTATATACACAATCGCTCCACCTTAAGCCGAGGCCCGTGGGTCCACATACCACGCGACACTTTTCAATACAATCGCAACAAATTCTTTTATATATATGTATTTATATAACAAGACCTTCGACAAATTTCCGTTTGTGATTAGAACCGGAACTCAAACACTTGTTAATCATAGTTAATAAGCCCATCGGGTCCGGGCTTCAATCGCAACGTTTACAGTGTCGTGCAATCGGAGAGTTCGATTGCGCCGAGATTCCGGAGCGATTTGCATATATCAACTCCCGCTTATAACACGATCGGGTCCGCCATTTCAATCGTGCATTGCTTACAAAGTCGTGCGATTGGAACTCTACGTTACTGAACCTATTAAACTTTTCATCGTATAATTCCATCGGGTCACATTTTCAATCGCAATCGCAACTCTCATTTGGTTGCATGTTCTGGCCGCCCTTGCGATCTCCGATTGCGATTGGATGAGGGTCCCACTTTATATTACTTCCCCTTTCCATTGATCATAACACGCTCCACTTTAATATATATCAATGTATATGCCTTGGACCATTGGAACATATGTAATGCGCCTATGTATACCCGTGGGTAGCGATTCCCGAATGAGATTTGTTTCTTATGTATCCTTCCGCCGGGTTAAGCGATTTCCGGAATTTTTCTCGTGTTATTTGCATTACATTGCCAGCTCGTGGAGTTAAGCGATTCCCGAATATGGTTTATATGTTATATGTAACGCCCATCGGCAATGATTTCGAATTATACATACGATCGTACTCTGCCGACTTGGGCGATTCTGAATTTATAACGGCTCTCGCTCGTCTCTCGACTCCGTCTCTGCCGGCTTCCCGTCGCTTCTCCGCTCTATTGCTGAGATAACGGTTCTCCTCTATTATATTAGTTTCCTCTCGCCTTCATTTGCTTTCGTCGCCTTTGCTCGCCTCCTTGCCATCAATGATGAATATTTCCATCAGCTCTCCTTTGGCATTGATGGCAATCCACTTTCTCTCGTTTGGCTTGCTCTTTCGTCGGTCGCTTCTCTCCTTCCCCGTTGTTTGTTCTTCCTCCCCCTTTGACATCAATGGCAAAGGACGATGCCTCATCTCTTCGTATGGACTCGTCGCTGTACTTTTTCGAGTTACGGCGAGGGTCCTCTTCGACGGGAAATTGTACTACGCCGCTCCAGAGTGATGTATGAAACTTGTTGAGAGAGCGCGGTTCGATACCATATAGTGATCCCGTGGACTTGTTTTATGCTTATCTTGCCGCTCTGCCCCCGGAATGATATCTTCGTTGTTCTCTCGGTTGTGCATTCTCTTCATATTAGAGAGTAGCACCGCCGATACTACCCCTAGTTTATCTCTCAAGTATTGAAATGGTTCTCTAGCAAGAGGTTTGCAAATATATCACCGTCTGTTTCTTTCGTTGGTACATATTCTGCCTTTACTATTTTCGCAGCCACTTGTTCTCGGGAGTGAAATGATACTTGATTGGTATATGTCGGGGTTTTGAATGAAGCATGTGATTTTTAGATATACTTATAGCACTTGTATTGTCAACATTTGTGATTTGGAATAGGTTCATCAATGCTTACCTTCAAGTGTCTTGAAGCTGTTTTCTTCATCCACATGACTTGTGTACAACATGCTTCGTCGCTTACTATATATTCCTACCACTCAGAGACGCAGAGATGGATGTTTGTTTTCGTTTAGCCATGCAACTGCTTTCTCTCCTAGATAGAATGCACCTCCACTTGTACTTTCCTATCATCCATACAGCCTGGCCCAATCTCGCACCGTGTATGCCGATAAAGTGAAGTTTCTTTTGCTTTGGGATACCAAAGTCCATACCGTATTGTTCCTTGTAGATATATGAATATTCTTTTGACTCGCTGCAGATGGTTTTGTTTAGGTGTCGTTTGATATCTTGCCACTAGTCCTACCGCTAGCATGATGTTCTGGTCTTGAAGCCGGCCAAGTGCTGCGTTGTGCTTCCTATCATGGATCCGTAGAGTTTTTGATCTACATCCGTGTACCTATCATCGGCGCACAATGCCTTGCATCCCGTGATCATGCGGGGGTTGTCGCTGGTTTGCGTCCTCCATTTTTAACAATTTTTTTCAGCATTTCTCTTTTAAGTATTTTTTCTTTGAGAAATGAATGTGCCGTCTTCTTTGTTGAATTTGCGCTCCCAAGTAGAAACTCTGTTCTCCAATCATCGACATTTCAAACTCGTTTTCATCTCATCAACAAACCCTTTTGCTAGTTCATCTTTGTTGCTTCCAAACATAATGTCATCAACATATACAACAACAATTAGGAGTTTATTTTCATGCGCTTTTATGTATAGATTGCTGTCTACTCCACCTCTCTTAAAACCCCGTTTTTGCAAATATTTGTCCAAGCCTTGAGTACCAAGCACGAGGAGCCCGTTTCAATCCATATAGGGCCTTCTTCGCTCCGCACACATAGTCTTCTTTGTTTGTCAATGAGAAGCCTTCGGTTGTTCCATGTACACTTCTTCTTCTAGATCTCCGTTAAGAAAAGGTAAGACTTTACATCCATTTGATATACCTTGAAGTCTTCGATAGCATGCAAATGCTGTGAACATTCTCGATAGCTTCCATTCTCAAGCATGTGCAAATGTTTCATCATAGTCAAGTCCTTCAATTTGTGAGTGTCCTTTGCATCTGCACTTCGGTTTATTCTATTACTTGTCCTTTTGCTCATTCATTTTGTTTTTGAATACCCATTTTGGACCAATGATATTTCTCAATAGGTCTAGGAACTAGTCTCTGCATTGTTCTTCTCAATTTGGTCCAATTCTTCATTCATTGCTTTTACCCAATACTTGTCCTTTGGTCAGTTTTCAAATTTCTTTGGCTCTATTTGTGATAACATGGCTATGTATACTCTTTTCCGTTTGTTCGCTAGCCGCCTTCTTGTCCGGACTCCGCTTTCTTGTCTCCTATGATCCGATCTTCCGAATGACTTTTCCGAGTGTACTTTGGAGGGTTTTCGAGCTCGCCGCATCATCCGTTGTCTTGCTTGTTTCATCATCATTCTTGTCTTCCTCTTCATGGTTGTCCGATGGACTCAGCTAGTTCGTATTTCTTGTATTGTTTGGAAGTTCTTCATCAAATCTCACATCAATACATTCAACAATTCTCCCGAAGAGTCTTTGTAGCACCCGTACCCTTTACTTTTGGATGCATATCCTAAGAATATTCCTTCATCTGCTCTTGCATCAAATTTCCCAAGGTTTTCATCATTATTCTTTATGTAACACTTGCTACCAAAGACTCGAAATGTTTTATTGAAGTCGGCTTTCCATGCCATAGTTCATATGGAGTCTTGTCACCTGGCTCCAAGTGAGCTTTATTAAGGATATGTACCGCTCGTGTACCGGCTTCGCCGTAAGGTTTGAGCAATATTATTCTCTTGCATCATAGCCTCAAGCATGCATGTGTCAGACTCGTTTTGTCTCTCTCGCTACTCCATTCCTCGCTCGAGGTGTCCCCGCAATAGTAAATTGTTTCTTTATTCCATGTTCATTACATAGGTCTCGCAAAGTCATAATCTTTGAATTCTCCTCTCGATCTGATCTAATACATTTCACTTGCATCCGCTTGATTTTCCGCTAATGCTCAATATCTTAAATTTTTCCAATGCTTCTCCGATTTATTTTTGAGAAAAAGCAACCCCATGTCATTCGAAAAGTCATCGACACGCATAAATAGGATTCTCCACTTGGTGTTCTAGTTTCAACAGGTCCATTACTGTGTCCATGTGCACAAGTGCCGCAGCGTGGTCTTCGTTGATAACTCTTCTTTAGATTTGGATGTGCGAGTCCGTTTCCACTGACAAGATTTGGCATATAGTACTTGAAGGCCTTTTTATTTCTCTGCGCTGTCTTTTGACAAATTTTCTTTTCGCTTCTACCTCCTGATGATATGGTCAAAGCCGAGATGTCCCACCTCCTATGCCACAACCACACTCCTCAAGTTTGCTAAGGATGGCAGTTTTCGATTTCCTTTTCACTATGTACACATTACTTTCTCGTCTAACACCTTGAGTATTTCTTTTCCCTGTTGTGCTTGATCTCGACTACACAATCTCTCGTGCTTCAAAGAGAACTTCACAAATTTTTATCACACATCTGATCACACTCGCAATTTGCTTTCTCAAATTTCATCTATATATAATACATCTTGGGCCTTTTCCTCTCGCCATCACTATGCCGACCGATCCTTTTCCCTTGATCTTTCCCCGATTTGTCATTTCCAAAAGTGACATTGCCCGTATTTCCTTTCGTCAAGAGTTAAAAACTTGTTTTTATCTCCTCGTCATGTGTTTAGAGCACGACCGTCCAAATACTATCGACTTTTTCAAATCTTGAGCAGCTTAAAGCCAAGTCACATTTATTCGCCTTCTTTATCCACTCATTCCCTTTGTTTGGTATCTTTTGTGAGGTGATGAATTATGTATCCCTTAGAGAACACTTGAAGATATATGCCCAATTTGATTGCATATACAACATTTGATTATAGTTTTTGCGGAATTGTGAGCATGAACAAAATTGCTTTGACTCATAAACCTCCTTGAGGTATTGAACATCGCCTTTTGTCCATACTTTCTACATTCAATAATTCTATGGCCAAATCTCATAATAAAAACAATAACCATAGAAATTACTGCATACCCGATGTAAGGTTGTCTCTTCCATGCTTGCCTTTGCCGGTTTGAATCATTTCTTCCTTGCATGACAATATGCAGCAATGTGTCCTGGCCAGGCAGACATAACAGTATTCTTCGTTGTAGGAAGAATTCCTTTGATGGCTTCCAAATTTGACATACTCAGGAGCATATGATCCTTTTTTCCGTTATCTTGGTAGTTATTGCATTCTTTTCACATTTGGAGGTTTCTTCGCTCTTTGTCTCTCTATTGCAGATTTCTTCTTTTGTAGGAATTATTTGATCTACTTCCTCATCCTTCTCCTTCTTTGCTTTACAAAAATAATCTCTTCCGTCAACCTTTTCTTTTCCTTTACTTCGATTCTCCTTCGTAGCCTATTCCGCCTTATCATGGGATCTTTGAGCAACCAAAATTTCATTCAACTTACGAGCTTTGTTGTTTGAGAAGGGTATATAGAAACTTTCGTTGAGCTTTTTCTAATTTCTTTCTCGTACACAAAATTTCTTCTTCCAAATTTTCTCTTTGTTCCTTTGAAGTTTTATCTTTGGATTCGTCGAAGTAACATTCTCTCTATCTTCTTGGCTTCTTCAAGCTTTACCCCGCCTGCATGAGGACTTCCGAATTTTGTTCTTCTTTCTCACACATTTTAGGAGAATCTCTTTGTTTTCTGATTTTAGTTTGAGTCTCGTCAATCTCCTCCGCAGCACTTCTTAGCTCCTCAAGATCTACTTCCCCTTATTCTTCTTCATCTTCTAGTAGGAGTCCCTCAAGATCTTCTATGGCCATCAATATAAATTGAGGTTCCTTCTTCACTTGAGGGTTCATCCTAGGCTTCTCGTATTTAATCGTCATTTTGTGAGCATAAAAAGGATTTTCTTCGCCGAATTTCTTTCCTTTCGCCGCCTTGATGTGTCTTTCCCCGATTCTTGAGTTTGATTTCTTACTTTCTTGTGAGGACATTTAGCAGCATACTGTCCAACTCTTCCGCGCTAAAGCATTTTTGAAGGAAGTTTACTCAGATCTACTCCGAGCCTCTATCCAACTTCGACAAATTTAGCCTCTTCTTCATCGAGCAGAGCATATGTCTTCCTTTTCTTTCTTTCTTCTTTCTCGTTTTGAATGCCGCCCTTGTGCTTGACTTCTTCTGTGGGAGCCTCATCTCATGTCAGAAGATTTCCTAGTAGTCATCTAGTGTCAATGTCTCCCAATTCCGCCGTCTCCTTTATTGCAGAACCTTGGGATTAAATCGATGGGAGTGATCTAGAATCTTTGCACAACTATACTGCATGGTTTCTCCAAGAGCTTTCACATTGTTAACAATTTCGCAACGTTTAAGAAGAAGTCGCCAACATCTTCATCATCATTCATTTTTAAGTTTTCAAACTCTAAATTGCTATATACTCTGTGGGAAGCCTAAGTGCTTTTACTTTCCCCGTCTCCCTCATGTATGCCTTCAAGAGTATCCTATATTTTCTCGGGGTGTTGTCTTTCAGGCATTACTTTAATAAACTCTTCACATAATCCATTCAGATGGCATTCATGGTTTTAGCATTAGCTTACAAAGCTTTCTTTTAGCTTTTTCCGTATCGCTGGACTTCTGGGCATATCCTAATTCCACAAAGAGTTCGTACTTCTATTCCTAGACACATTATGTATGTCTTCATTCGATTTTCCGTAAAGCATAATTTTCACCAGCTGAAGAAAGGGGCTTTATTGGTTGAGCATCCTTCTTTACTAGCCATCTTGGGAACCTAGGATCTCCCGCTGTTAGACTTGTACAAAGGAATGGCTCGATACCACCTGTTAGAATCTTGATTTAAACTTCTGAGAGGGGGGGGGGTGAATCCGCCTTTAATACATACATTAGCCTTTAAATTTTCACCGCAGTTATTTATAAAATTTTTAATATGTGAACAATCTTATTTGCAACAATATTAATTTATTGTGACACCATACTTAAGTTGAAAGCAAAAGCAATTAAACAGATTGAAATAATCACATCAACACATAAGAAGCACACATAGAGACAACAGATGTAAGTGGAAACCCATAAAGGGAGAAACCACATCTTATTATTGTTGTGATGCAAAGGCAAGCTCCTACCTCTCACCACCGTTTTCTCGTAGACACCAACCCACAGAGGCTCTTATCCTCACCCCGCAAGCTACAACTGCAAGGAAGCACCACTCCTTCAATTTTCTCTCGTAGGCACCAACCCACAGAGGCCCAACCCCGCCGCCACACGTACGCCTATCAAGCTTCAACTTGATAGGAAGCTCCAACTTCTCCATTTAACAAACCGAATGTTTGTTGATTTACCTCCGATATCACTTCCGTTCGTAGCTTCTTTCTCGCTCTTTCTTTCTTGATCTTCTCTCGCTTCACTCTTCTCCGTATTCGCCTTCTCTTTATTTACTCTTTCTTCTCGCTCACAAAAAAAAAACCTTTTGCTGCATATCAAGATGATATTATTTATATATTTCCTCACATGACCGTTTGTATTCTCGCTTGGAAAAAAAAAATGGAAAGTCGCTTGCCCTTGCCTTCTCGCCTTCTCACCCTTTTATCATCTTACCAGAAATTATAACCAGAGGGTGTCAATTTTAACATTACAAAGGGGGAGTTTGTTTTCTCGAGACTTTGCCAATGCATCACAAACCATAAAAACAATTAAATACATTTACATTCGAATTACAATTTGAACTCCAAATGCCACTCATTTTGTCTCTTGGTTTGCCGCGCATTTGTCTTTTCTCTAACTGTTTCTTTGTCCCTTTTTCTCTCCGTATGCCTTCGTTTATGGCCGCGTAACTCCCCCGAATTTATGAACCGCATTTTATTTTATTTTATACCGCGATATATAAAAATGAATCTCGACTATAATTCAATCCTTTACACGCAGCAAGTGTCTTGTTGATGTGGCGAGTTCCGCAGGCCGAACATACATATATTACAATTGCATTACATTAATAATCGCTCCCGTTAAGCCGAGGCCCGTGGGTCTACGTACCACGCGCATGTTTTAATACAACCGCAACCATGTTTTATATATCTCATGTTAATTATTTTATATACACAATCGCCCTCCACCCAAGCCGAGGCCCGTGGGTCCACATACCACACGCACTTTTCAATAATCGCAACAAATTTTCTTTTATATATATGTATTTATATAACAGCACCTTCACAAATTTCCGTCAGGATTAGAACCGGAACTCAAACACTTGTTAATCATAGTTAATAAGCCCACGGGTCCGGGCTTCAATCGCAATGTTTTACAAAGTCGTGCGATCAACGGGAGAGTTCCTGGAGCCGCGATTGAGATTCCGGATGCGATTTGCATATATCAACTCCCGCTTATAACACGATCGGGTTCGCCATTTCAATCGCAGCGTTTTACAAAGTCGGCGATTGGAACTCGGATGCGATTGAACCTATTTAAATCCATCGTATAATGCCATCGGGTCCGCACTTCAACGCAATCGCAACTCTCATTTGGTTGCATGTCTCCATTGCTTCGGCATCTCCGATCGCGATTGGATGAGGGTCCCACTTTATATTACTTCCTTTCCATTGATCATAACACGCTCCACTTTAATATATATCAATGTATATGCTCGACCATTGGAACATATGTAATGCGCTCTATGTATACTCCCGCGTGTACATTCCCTTTAATGAGATTTGTTTTATGTATCCTTCCGCCTCCGGTTAAGCGATTCCCGGAATTTTTCGTGTTATTTGCATTACATTGCCGCCGGAGTTAAGCGATTCCCGGAATATGGTTTATATGTTATATGTAACGCCCATCTAGTAATGATTCTCGGAATTATACATACGACCGTATCCGCCACGGGCGATTTCGGAATTTTATAACGGCTCTCGCTCTCCGTCTCTCGACTCGTCTCCGTCGCTCCCGTCGCTTCCGCCTCTATTGTCGAGATAACGGTTCTCCCTCTATTATATTAGTTTTTCCGCCTTCATTTGCTTCTTTGCTGCCTTTGCTTCAAGCCGTCACTTTTGCCATCAATGACAAATATCAACATTTTTTCATTCTGCTTTCGTTTTTGCAAAGAAACTCCAAAGAATTGTGTTTTTGGAAGCAAATGTAAAAAACCAGAATTGTTTGGAAAACTGGGCCGATGAGTACCACTTGTGTTGAGTGCCTTCTTGATTTGCTCAAAAGGTTTTTTAGCTTCAACTATCCATTTGATATCAACTCCTTTCTTTAACATCCTTGTAATATCTTTAACAATCTCAGCAAAGTTAGGAATGAAGCGTCTAACAAAATTCACTTTTCCAAGAAATGATTGAATCACTTTCCTACTTCTTGGAAAATCTACCTTTTGAATTACATTAACTTTATTAGGATCAATCCTAATTCCATCTTCAGAAATGATATGACCAAGGAATTTGCTTGAAGTTAGATCAAATATGCTTTTAGTAGGATTAAGGGAAATGCTAAACCTTCTACATTTCAGCAGAACCTTTTCTAAGTGTTTCAAATGATCTTCTTCTTTCTTTGAAAATACTGTTATATCATCAAGATAAACAACCACCGAATTATCCTTTTCTTCAGAAAAAGAAATGTCCATTGCTCTTTGGAAAGTAGGTCCCGCATTCATGAGACCAAAAGGCATCTTGGCGTACATGAATGTGCCCCATGGTGTTGTGAAGGCTATTTTCTCTTGATCATCTGGATGTACAAGAATCTGGTTGTAACCTAAAAAACCATCAAGCATTGACATTCTTTGAGAACCAACAATATTTTGCAGAATTGTATCCATCTTGGGAAGAGGATAATTGTCCTTTAGTGATGCTTTGTTCAAATTTCTGAATTCTATACAAATTATGATTTCTCCATTCTTCTTTCTAACCGGTACCAAATTTGCAAGCCAATTAGAGAATCTGGTTGGGACAATGATTTTTGCATCAAAGAGTTTCTTAATCTACCTTTCAATCAATGGCATGAGAAGGGGTTTAATTCTCCTCAACTTCTATTTGAAAGGTTTCTCATTTTCTTTGATAGGAATAGTATGTTGAATAATGGAAGGATCATACTCCTTTAAATCAGCATAACTCCAAGCAAAAACATCAATAAAACTCCTCATCATATCAATATATTTGAATTTCATATCAGCTGAAAGAAACCTTGAAATTTTGATCATTTTAGGCAAAGATAATGTACCAAGATTACAACTCTCTACTTCCTCTTCATCAACTTGTAATTTTGGCACTTTAAAAACATCGTTTTGATCAAAAATCTTCTCAAGAGGAATAAGAGATTTTGGTATTGCATTATTATTCAATTGCAAAACTTCAGAATTTCCTTTAGACTCAACAAACATATTTTTTTGATCTACATGTGTACTTTCAAATTCTTCTTTCAGCTCAATAAAATTCTTTACCTTTTGATCATCTTCAAAAACTTGCCAGTTTGTGATATTATCTGGTATGGCTGGTCTATGACGAACTTCAATGTCATATTTTTCATTTGAATGCATGGGAATGATGAAGAGACTTGCAGAGACAGCAAGAGAATCAACAATGGAATTTTGATCTCTAGTTTTGACTATGAAGGAAAAAGATTGAAAATTCTCCAACATGTCTAAAAATAAATTTCTATAAGCTCTCATTTTTACATCCTTCGTTTGATAAACACCTTCCACTTGTCTAATAACCGATTCAGAATCTCCAAAAACAGAAATATTTCGGGCCTTCATTTTTTTAATAAGATCTAGTCCCAAAATCAAAGACTCATATTCAGCCATGTTTTTTATGCAATCAAAATTCAGTTTGTAAGAGTAAAAATTACTCTCATCAGTTGGAATTGTAATCCAAATCCATGCTCCTCCCCCCTCTTTTCATGCTGATCCATCAAAGTACAATGACCACCATTCTTCCATCTGTTTGTCAATTACTTGTTGATTTTCTGTTTGCTTATTTTCTGCTCTTATTTCTTCATCAGCATTATCAGCTGACTCATTAAAAAGAATGGCAGATCCAAGCTCAGTATCAAAGGCATAAATAGGAAAATTCCAAGGCTTATCTTTGCTACTTACCGTGTAAGCCATTCTAGTCTCCCGATACAATCTCCTTTGTTCACCAAAAACTGGAATAGTTGCATAGGTAAGGTCCATCTGCATTGTGCCTTTAATTTTCGCTGCCTATGATCTTGACAATAGCATACCAAACTTTGGAGGAACATCAACCACAACAATGTCCATAACAACTGTCTTTGCTGGGATTTGTGTTAGACCAACAACAACATCCTTGATTAGACCAATACATTGAACTCTTTTTGAATCAAAGGAAAATAAATCCTTATATGGTCTTGTGATTTGTAATCCCATCCTTTCCATGATTACTTTGGGCATAAGTTTATGTGAAGCGCTGGAATCCAACATAGCATTATGTAAATTCATATCATGAACACTAATGCTTCAATAAAAAGGAGGAAACTCTTCATTTTGTTCATCTTCTATCCTTGGACCCAAATATATAGTAGGATTATCTTCTTGAACATTAAAAATATCAGCAGCTCCTGGTTGTGAGTTTGACAACTTAACAATCTTGCTTATATATTCATTTACCTTGAGAATCTCACTAAATGGGACTGATATCTTAATCTTTGAAATTTAATTCTCAAGGTTAAAAACAGAAACAAATTTTTCAACTTCTTTGTTAGGAGGAGGAAATTGAGTATCTTTCTTATCAAGTGGAGTGTCCTTTTTAGCTTCAGCAAATTTTGGAACATCATTTCTAGCTTCAACAACCTTTCGAGCATCTTTCTTAGGCTGTGTTTTGCTTGCAGTGATAGGTACATTTCTGTTTTTGAGATTATATTTCTCTTGCATCTAAAAAATGGCATGTTGATATCCCTTAAAATAATCTGACGACTCTCCCACTTGGTTAGCCAAATATGACTCATCATGCTCTTCCTTAGTCAAGAAAATTCCTGACATCTCTTCATCAAGACAATGGATGGATTCTTCAGGAATTTCAGGCTCATATTCTTCATCTACCAAATTCTGCTGAAAAGGAGGTCTCACTGGAGGATCGGGCTGCTGATTTCTATTTTCTCTTGGCCTTTGTTGGTTCTGAGGTCTCCTGAATTGAGGATTTCTAAATTGAGGTTCATGTTGCATAGGAGGAGCCGAAGTGTTTCCAAGAGCTAACCTATCCATCAACTTCTCCATGGTTTTGATCATTGAATCAAATTTATCTTTAGAAGTTGAAGTGGAAGGTTTCTCTTCTTCTTTCAATTTAGTTTTTCCCATTTTTGAATTTTTAGCAGCTATCATGTTTACCTCCACCTTAACTGCATCACTTTGAATTTCAGCAAGTGAAGGTGATTTTCTTTCTCTCAACAAGATAGAAAATTCATAATCAAATGCTTCAGCATATCTCATTTGTGCTAAGGCTTCCGGAGGTTTCAAATGAGTTGGAATTGAGTCAAAAAAATTATTAAATCTCTTTGAAAATTTTTGGACAGACTCATCAACTACCCTTCTAAGGCTACTATATTCAGTAAGTGCTTGAACTGGATTGGTTCTGTTTCCCCATTTCTTTAAAAATTTATCTTCAAACTCCTCCCAATTCCTAATGCTTCTAGGTGCAAGGGCTTTAAACCATTTTCTAAGTTCACCAATAAAACTCTGTGAAAACAACCTTAATTTCACATCTTCATCATCAACTTCTTCCCTGTCTATAAAATCATTAAATCTGTCTACATATTCCTCTACTGTAATTTCTTCATCACCACCCCAAGTAGGGATCCTAGCAGCATATTTACTAGGAAGATCATGCAAAACAACAGGGAGTACAAATGGTGCATACCTAGTAGGAGCAACCATGCTTGAGGGATGAAAATTAGTTTTAGGAATGATAGAAATAGAAGATGAAGAACTGATATGAGAAGGACAATTTGGTTTCTGCAAGCCACTAACAATTGAGCTCCAATTGTGAAGGGAAAAACCAACTTTGGATTTGAGTAAGACTTGAAAAGGGTCAAGTTCTTTAAGTTTATCTAGAGACTCTTTTTCTAACAATAGCTCAGAGGTAACATCTTCCCAAAATTCCTCTTTGTCCTCTTGGGTTACTAGGGCTAAAGTGTGAATTCCTCTCCTTTGCAAGTCTAAGATAATATCAATGAATTCCTTTTCACTTTCTGACCTAAACAACACTTCATGAATTTTATCATCAACTCTTTTGTTTTCATGACTTCTTAATATTTCAGAGGAGAAATATTTTGAATGAGATGGAGTACCTGATATTTCTGAAATTCTTTGACTGCCTCTTGAAATAGTGTTTGGATTGTCCACAGCGTTAGGTGGATTAGGATCAGGATTGCTCCGTGTATATCTTCTTCTTGAAGCCACCTTTAAACTTTTGAAAATGTATGCAGTCACCAAGGTAGATTGCAGCCTTGAAAAATTTTCTGAGCTCCTGCTACCTTCAGAAGTTCAGTTTCTTGATTTCGGGAATGAGTAATCTTCAGGCTCCCGACAGACGCACCAAAATGTTATAACAAAATCTGACCCTGATAGGTTGCTGATCAAGTAGACTCTAAGTAACTATTTCAAACTAGAATTTTAGTTGAGGCTTAGCCTCCTCAACCTGAGAGGGCTCTCTCACTAGGTTTAAGATTTTGAATTAAGGATTAGATGGCTAACTCTAGGTATAAATTGGATAAAAGTGTATGACTGGTTGAATTACTGATCAACAAACATCTATTGGGCTATGGAGTCAAGGTATGTTTCCACAAAACATCAAGATTATCTTATCATGGAAGTCAGGGCATTTAAGAGTTTTTAGATATATTAGCAAAATAGTAATAGAGTGAACAAAACACAGTTTACAAACATATGCAGGAAGTTAGAGCATTTTCCAATGAATTCTAAGTAACATATGTTCATACCACTGCAAATAAGTAGATAAGGAAAGCCATAGGAAGATTATACATTAAAAACTCTTTCTGAATCCTGAGTAGTAAGCCAATATCTGTATTAAGATAAAAACACACAGTCTGCTATAGTGACATAGTTTGCTTGTTAATGAAAATTGCCAACCTTGAGGAATTCGACCTCATGTCTCTTATAGAGTCATCCTTACAATCTTGGATTCCCTTATCCATCATGAAGAGAATTTGAATTTCTTATATTTACACCTATTTGCTCCTAAAACAGACTATTAATTACATCTGACAGTTAACTGTCTCTTCTAGAAGTCCTAATAAAAATAGGAGTAAAACTCCTTATTATATCTAAACAACCTTATCTAGAACTTAAATAATATATTTGACAGTTGTACCTCCATATCTTCAACCTTGATGATGCCTCTAATCTTGTTATGCTATCATGATGGTTCATGTCTTACTTGCCCTACAAAACAGGGGACATGTTTCCTATAATTTAGCCCTTTCCTTCTTTGATGATCTTCGAGCCCTTTTTGCTGGCAATCTTGACTTTTAAGATAAGTGAAAATGTGCTATCACTTCCATGGAACCATGCCTTTCCACTTGTACAGAAACTAAGCCTTTGAAAAAGTAAAAGGAGAGATGGTATGGTCGCGCTACGAAATGAGCAATTGTTTTCGTAGCGCAAAATTTGTTTCTTTGCAAACCACTCTGAACCATCCTTTTTCTTTTTCCTTGAGACTTGGAATTTCATTTGTGAACCATTTCCAACCACCACCAGCAAAAAAAATCATAAATGAAGCTTTTTTACCTCTCAAAACCCTTATAAAAATGTTAAAAAATGCACCTACAGCAGTTTCGTAGCGCGCTACGAAACTGCTGTGTATGTCCCTTTTACACATTTTTTTCACAGTCTTATGATTTTAAGAGTATTTTCACCTTTTTAATGATTTCCTTGATGTTAATAAACCTTAACAATCGAAATAAATCAACTTTGCAAAGTCCTCAAAAAGTGATATCCTTTCCCAAAAACAAAACTGTAATAAGGATTTATCACTTACTGCTCTGGGTCTACCTATGCTGTAGCTGACTTTCAGACTTTGTCAATTGAATTTCAAGATCTTCAATCTGCCTCTTCAACCTTCTGTTAGTATCCCTTAAATTAACATTTATCCTTCTCACAAATCTAGCCTCTTTGATTGCTGGAAGAGTCCAGGTAAAATACTGAGCTTCACTTCTGACTGTTTCAGGTTTTGAAACTCTTTCAAGCTCCCACAGAGCCTTAATTATATTGAATTTTATCTTCTCAACAACATTTTTTCTTGCTTTCTTCTTAATCTTAGCAATTTCAAGATTAGCTAGTCTCAAATTTTCTTTAATTCCTTCATAACTTCTCTTTTCTCTTTGAGTGTTGAAAACTCTGTTTCTGTCATCTTCAGGTATTGGTGATGAGAGGTCTATGGGCTCCTCATAAAAATTTGAAACTTCCCCAGCTTTATCTAACTCCATATCCAACCCTTGCAACCTTTTTGAATTCCTAGTTAGAGGCCTTCTGCGCTTGAACACAAACTCTAAAATTTCATCATTAAAATCTAGCTTTTTGGAAGACTTGATCTTCTTAGTTTTCCCTTCATCCAATCTTATAAAATCTGCCTGAACTAAAGGAGATTCCTCAATATCAATAGCCTGTAAAATCATTCAAACTACCCTTTAAACTTGGATCTTCCTCTGAAACCACTGTTTTTCCCTTTTCCTTTGCTATTTGACTTCTAGTCAATCTTTTCTGGGCTGATTTGCTGGTTTACTGTTCCTGTATTGTTTCCTTGACTTTAGTTGTTCTCTTTTGTGAATATTGAGGGGTTTCTTGAATAATCACTGATTTTTTAATATCAGGCTCTTTCAATTGCTTTCTAGGCTTTAAATTGACAAAAAGAAATTATCTTGTCTCTGCAGGGTCACTCGTTTCTGATGGCGACTTTTCTTTGGCCCTAGGGCTAATACTTGCTCCTTGTGTTTCCAACCCAAATCCACACAAAAACAAAAATGTAGACCATTCTCTTTTTATCCTCTGAAGTTCATGTAAAAATATCAATTTAACTATACCATGATGGAAAAGTGATGTTTCACAGTATTGAGCTTTCATCTGCACTTTATCTGCCATCTTAGCTAAACTTTGAAACAACAAGAAAGAAAAATCCAAAGAAATCATTCCAGTAAAATGCAACAAGAGTTTGAAATGATAAGAGTACACTTTATGGTTTCTTCCCTCACAAGTGAAGTACCTTTGAATGTTGTAGAGCATATTAGCATAGGTGTTCTTGATGTAGCTTCTTGCCACTGCTTTAGTTGAATCTATCTCTTCAAACCCTGGCTTCAGAAAATTTTTACAAGGTTCCATCTCAAGCCTGAAATTTTTGAACCATCTTTATTCTCCCCTTGGAATCTCTGTCACTGATGATATAATTTCAGGGGAAATTTTCAAGTTTAAGATACCAACCTTTGTATTCGAACCTGTGAAGTGAAGAGAAAACTCTTTGTCACTTGATTATGACCTCCTTGCAATTTTTCACAGAACTTCCAACATCCTGCCTTCTTGAAAGTCTCCTCAACTGATTTGTATTTTGTCAGAGCCTCTATGCTTTCAGGCTCAGTCTTTAAACAGTGGCCTGACCTGTGATTCTTTCTTTCCTTTGTCATCCTTTCCTTGGAATTCCTGTGTGCTTTTTAAAAACCTGTAACCAATAGCCTCGATTGATTTCAAAGTAAACTGCCTCATTTGATAAACTGCCACGCTTGATTAGAGACACTACCTTGCTTGATGAATGAAAGAGAAGCTTTGGTTTCTACTTACCATGAGGTTACCATTCGGAAGGAGGTATGCATCATGTGTTTCTTGCATGAGACAATAAAACCAAAACTAGCCCCTTTCAAATTTTAAAATGACATAAGACAAATGACCTCAAACGAATGTTATGATGGCTATGAATGGTTGCATGTGTGAGAAAAGACTCGTGGCTGACACTTAATCATGAATGATTAATGGAATTCTAGTGGATTTGATAACTGACAAGACATGTTACGAATCCTCGATTTCATAGCACAAAAGCAGTTTTTAACATTGTCTTTGCTACGAAAACATGGTTTCGTGGCTTAATCAAAAAAATTTCAAAATTGTTTAAAATTTGACTCTCTAAACATGATATGAGACTGTCAAGGTAAGAAATAAGGTTGTTAGAATTTATTTTGTGAATGGAAATGAGACTCTTACCCTATTACTTAACCCCTAAAACCTTAACATGACTTCACACCTGTCTAAAAACTATGACTGGGAACAAAGAAAACTATCCAAGTTTGAAAAAAAAAATTACACTGATAGAAAAATCCATTGAAATCTCCTCCCAACGTTGACTTGGAATGGATAAATATTGTAGTAGACCCGGGGTCTAAATTGTCTCAAATTTATTCAGCTGGAAAACAAAAAATTCTGCCACAAACTTTTGAATATCAGATTTAAGGCCATCCCAAAAAAATTCTTTCTTCACCCTGTGGTAAGTTTTTAAAAATGCTGAGTGTCCTCCTAAAGGAGAAGTGTGCAATTCCAGAAGAATCTTTTGTTTTAGTTGGGAATTCTTACAAAGATATAAGCGATCTTTGTACCATAAGGAATCATTTCTCCAACTAAATGTATCAGATGTACTAGGATCTTGCTGCAACTTTTGAATGAGTATCCATACATCTTTGTCCTTCTTCCATTCATCTCTTGCTTCAGTTATCCAATCTGGTTGGATAATAGAAATGGCACAAAGCAATGCTTCCACCTCTTCACTCTTTCTTGAGAGTGCATCTGCAACAACATTAAGCTTTCCTTTTTTGTAGATTATTTCAAAGTCATAACCCAACATCTTTGTGACCCATTTTTGCTGCTCTTCTGAAGATAGTCTTTGTTCCAAAAAGTGTTTCAGACTATCATGATCAGTTTTTACCTTGAAGTGTCTTCCCATCAGGTAAGTTCTCCATTTCTTTAGTGCATGCAGTATTGCTAACATTTCCTTCTCATAAATAGGTTTCTGTAAATACTTTCCTTTGATTGGACGACTTTCAAAAGAAATGGGTATTCCTTCTTGCATTAAAACAACACCAATTCCATTTCCTGAGGCATCACATTCCACAATAAAGGTTTTTGTGAAGTCTGGCATAGCTAAGACCGGTGCTAGGCACATTGCCTCTTTAAGATGTTCAAAGGCTTTAGTTGCTTCAGGAGTCCATGAAAATGCATCTTTCTTCAATAATGTTGTTAGAGGTGCTGCTATTCTCCCATAATTCTTAACAAACTTGCGATAATACCCTATTAACCCGAGAAATCCTCGCAACCGCTTTATGGTTGTGGGGACTTTCCATTCCTTAATGGCTTTAATTTTGTTAGGGTCTACTTTAACACCCTCGTGAGATACAATATGACCCAGATATTCCACCTCTTGGACTCCAAAGAAACATTTGGACTTTTTTGCATATAATTGTTTCTCCTGCAATAGTTTGAGCACCCTGTCAACATGTTCAACATGATCCTTCCAAGACCTGCTGTAGATTAGTATATCATCAAAAAATACTAGCACAAATTTTCTAAGGAAGGGTTTGAAAATGGAATTCATCAACCCTTGAAATGTAGAAGTTGCATTGGTAAGGCCAAAAGGCATGACCAAAAATTCATAATGACCCTCATGAGTTCGAAATGTTGTTTTTGGAATATCTTCAGTCTTCATTCTAATTTGATGATATCCTGAATGAAGATCCGACTTGGTAAAATAAATTGCTCCATGTAATTCATCCAATAATTCATCAATCACAGAATGGGAAATTTATCTTTAATGGTGAGCTTATTGAGCTCCCTATAATCCGGACACATGCGCCATGATCCATCCTTCTTGTGTACCAATACTACAGAAGCAGAGAAAGAACTTTGACTAGGTTGAATTATACCCGCCTCTAACATTTCTGCAATCATACGTTCAATTTTTCTCTTTTGGACATAAGGATATCTATAAGGCCTGATGTTTGGAGGAACACTTCCTGGAATCAAATGAATAGCATGATCATGAACACGAATAGGTGGGAGTCCTTTGGGAGTATAAAACACATTGGAATGATTGTCCAAGACTCTTTGGAGATATGGAGAAATAGATGATTTTGATGTTGGAACTTCTAGTGAGCATAATTGTGAAATTACGCCTGATTGGTCTTTCTTCAAAAGCTTTGTCATGACATTAGAGCTTATTATATTTCTTGGCTTCCATGTGATACCCTGTAATTCGATTTTCTTTCCTTCTGAATAAAATTTTAAGAAAAGTTCTTGAAAATTAAAAGCTACCATCCCAAAATATTGTAACCATTGCAGTCCTAGTATGACATCAGCACCTCCCATTGGGATGGAAATCATTGGAATATTCAATACATATTCCCCCATGGATAGCTTGATATTATGGCATTTTCCAGAGAAATTTATAGTTCCTCCATTTGCGACCATCACTTGAAATTCTGGTGCTGGGTATAGGAAGCAATTCAATTCCTTGGCTACCTTACAATGAATAAAATTATGGGTACTACCTGAATCAATCAACACTATTACCTTTTTCTTCTTGATATGTCCTTCTATCTTGAGAGTTTGAGGAGTGATAATTCCTGCCAATGCATTACACGATATGGTGGGACTCATTTCTTCCTCTTCTACGGTTGGTTCCTGGTGTATATCCTCTTCTTGTTCATTTTCTTCTTCCTATTCACAATCTATGTAAAATAATTTCTTCTCGGCACACTTATGACCTTTAGTGTATTTGTTATCACAACTGTAGCAAAGCCCTTTTTCTCTTTTTTCTTCCAATTTTTGTGGTGTCAACTTTGTAGGTTGTTGAAATATAGTAGTTGCAACACTTCCCTCTTTATAGAAGTGAGTGGTAGGCTTCCTTGTTGCCATAATTTTACATTCAATTTTTCTTGCCAACCTGAATGCCTTCTCCAATTAATCGGGTTCCAAAACGTGAACTTCATGTTGGATGTTATCCTTTAAAGTACATATGAAGAGATCAATCCTGTGTTCCTCTGTAATATCAGTTACCCTTATATTCAATTTTTGGAAGTCCTCAATGTGCTCCCCCACTAAACCCTTTTGTTTGAGATTTATCAATTGGATAAAGAAGGTGTTGCTCTTTGTATCCTCATAATGTGCTATCATTTCCTCCATAAAAATTGACCAAGTGACAATTTTTTTACGGGAGAAAAGCCATTGATACCATAAAAATTTATTTTATTCTATATGTAAAGTTGCAATGCGTACCTTTTATGTGTTTTTCACATTATTGAGATCAAAATATTGCTCCATCTATAGTATCCATGTTATGGGATCCTTTCCATAAAACTTCCTCATATCCATCTTTGGAATATGGTGGTTCTTCCTGCCAATATTAGAATTTATGAAATCACGATTATCATTTATTTTTTTCTCATCATTAGTTTCATCTACTATCTTTTCACCATTAGGAAACATTTGTTGTATCAACTTTGTCAAACCTTCCATGTCTGCTTTTAGATCATTCTTCATGATTTCCATTTTAGCTTCCATGTCATCCATCTTAGCTTCCATGCCAACTTCAATGCCATCCATCTTAGCTTCCAAACCATTGATCTTAGCTTCCATGCCTTTATTCAAAACCTCCATTTCAATTTTTGTTGCGCTTTGCGATAGCGAAATTTGGTGCACTTGCTCATGGAATTTTGATATCTCATGTTGCATCTCTTCGTCTTCATGAGTCATAGTAGAGCCTTTTGAAGGCTTAATGGGTGTTGAGTTCTTTTTAGAAGGAATTTTAGAGCCCAATACTAATATCTATGCTCAATAGGCCTTTGGAATCAACTAGAACTGATTTTTCAAACAAGACTTCTGCAATTTGAAAAAGAAATACACACCTTTTTCTTGATTTTGAGGAACTCGATATTGAAACTAAATTATCTCTGTGATTTTGGATCTTCAATATCTGAACTTTGGCCCTAATTCCACCCTCTGAATCTTCTTTCGAATGCCACAAGTCTGACCTGATTTGGATTCTTCAAGGGAACGTTATGTCCAATCTCCCACAATGACCCAATTATGGACTGGTTTAGTATAGCACACTTGTACGACTTGCCACGTGCCATTGTTTCCTCCTTTGGCTCTAAAATTGATAGACAATAAATGAAAAATATGTGTACTTGTGGCCACTTTTTACAGCAATCCAATCCGATTCTCTGAGAGAGATTTATGAAGTTTTTCCCACAATAACCTCTTTGAGATGAAATTTGCAAGCCTGAAAAAGACCTAACTTCCATAGATCATATCTCCGAAAATGTTGCGAAAAAAGCTCTAAAATTTTTCGACGATGTTCCTCAGGATTTCAGCTTCACTCTCTCAAAATTTCAGCTTCTGAACCTTTGTAGAAAAAAAGTTATAGCAAAAATGTCGCGATGAACTGTTTAAGTGAAATTCAGGAGCCTGCAAAAAGCCCTACCTTCCATAGATCATATCTCCGAAAATGTTGTGAACGAAGCTCTGAAATGTTGCGATGATGTTCCTCTAGATTTTTTCTTCACACCCTAAATATTTTAGCTTTTGAACCATTGTAGAAAAAACGTTATAGCGAAAATTCCACGATGGCTTGTTTGGAGCAGCGAAACCCTAGAATCCAAAGCTCTGATACCAAATGTTGTGAAACCAGCTCCAGAAATATAAGAAAAGAGATATCAACACCTTACAAATAAGTCACTTCAAGGGGGCAACCTCCGATACATTACATGAATGAAAAATTCTTAGATGATACAAATTACAAAAACTCCTTTCTATATTTATGAGTCCATAGGGCCACAATGTAATCCTAGTCGACCTAACAATAATAATTTAAGGTCACAATAATAACAATATGGGGGTTACAATGGTAAAATAATAATAATAAGGGGGTTACACTAACAACAATAAGGGACTATACTAGTAATATAGGGACCTAACAATTTTGGAGAAATAAGTGTTATTATTTGTAACTCAAAGTACCTTTTACTTTGAGGGGGGGTAGATTTTTTTTTTAAGAAGAAATTTGTAAGGGCATTGTCAAGTGGTCAAATTTTGCAAAGATTTCATTGTAAACACTTAAAGAGAAATTGACTAGAGCCAAGTGCAAAGCTCAGTCATTTTTCTCCTTTTTCAACGACTATACGAGGGTCAAGGCCAAGCCCTGATAGATCATTTTTTATTTGCGTGGCATGTGTCATTTTTGTCGTGGCATGTTTCATGTGACGAGTTGCTCATTTTATTCTGGTGTTGGATTCTTTTGGTGCACTGCTTCAACACTATCATTTCAAAGTTAATTAATCTGTTCTCTGAATCTGATAAGTTAGATGGGGTGAAATCTTATAAGACATGGAAACGTCTAATTAAAAGCACTCTCATTTATAATGAATTGTTGCATGAAATTTGTGATGGCAACATTAAGCCAAATAAACCAACAGATGCGGCTTCTCTGGAAAAATGGGAAGTAAAAAATGCCAAGGAATTAGCTCTTATAAAATCTTCAGTTAATAATGAAATGTACATACATATTGAAAATTCCTCAGATGCATGGACTGCTTTACATACATTCAAAGATCTCTTTGATACACAACCTGAATCAAAGAGGGTTGATCTTCAATTAAAATTTCTTCAACATAAATTAACTAAAGGTGGTGATTTCCTTGAGTATATTTCACAACTTAAAAACATCAAGCAAGAAATAATAAATGTTGGTTTTCAAGCTGTTGATGAAAGTTTCTTGACCACAATTTTAATTGCTGGATTCCCATCATCTTACACACATTTTTTGGAAACTTTGCAAGTCACTGGAAAGTTAGAGAAGATAAAATTTGATGAATTGAGTGACATGTCAGCACAACATGATAAAACCTTTGGGAAGAAGAAACATATTGGAGAAGATGTCTTCTTCACCGAAGCCAACTCAAGTAACTCCTCAGCTGATATTTCAAGAAATTGAGGAAGAGGAAATATCAATCAAAATCAAGCAGTTGAAGGTCATGGTCACAGTCAAAGCAGAGGAAATAATTTCAACAGAGGCTACAATTCAGGAAGAGAAATTTTCAAGGAAGAGGCAACAATCAAAGCAGAGGATATAATCAAGACAGAGGACAAAGTCCAAGCAGAGTATAAAATCAGAACAGAGGCCAAAGAAAAGGTAGAGGACAGTATCAAGGTAGAGGACAGTCTCAAGGTAGAGGCAGAGATTTCAGTCAAATTGTTCGCAGGAGATGTAACAAAGTTGGCCATTATGCAGAAGATTGTATAACTTCTATTGAGAAAATTCCCAAGTTTCACCTAAAATCTACACAGTTTACAAATTATGAAGATGATTTTGATGGTTCTGAATATGTCTTCACCAATACAGAATCAATAGCTTTACAAGTTTCAAGCTTTCTTAGAAGTGATTATGAAGATGCATGGATTATGGATATAAGCGCAACTCAACACATGACTTTTCGACAGGATTTCTTTTGGAATTTCAAAAAATGCCATCTAAATTCAATCTATATTGCTGATAAAACAAAACATACTCCTTCAGGCAAAGGTGTAGTTAAATATTTTTTACTAGGCATTGGAGACAGAATGATTTCAAATGTATGGTATGTCCCAACATTTAAGCAAAATTTGTTATCTTTAGTCACGATTCGACAAGTAGGAAATTTGGTGATTATGGAAGAAGGATTTGTTAAAATTAACTGAGTCAAACAGAACATGAAAACAACAATGACAGGTTATGAAGATGGAAAACTGTCAAGGATGAAAGGGACAATTATTCTAAGAAATTCTGACTTTGCAAGAGCAGCAAGTACCGGCATTTCACTGATCAGATTATGGCATGTACGATATGGCCATCTCAACTTTGAAATTCTCTCTCGGTTACAAAATAGGGAATGGTTAAGGGACTCCAACATTCAAAAAGGGAAATGCAAAGTGTGAATCTTGCATTTTTGGAAAACAACATCGAGAGACTTTTCCTACAAGTTCATGGTGCGCAAACATGCATTTGCAGTTGGTTCACAGTGATATTTTTGGACCCTTACAAACTTCGCTCGGAGGATGCCGATATTTCTTACTCTTTATTGATGATTTTAGTAGGATGACTTGGGTATATTTTTTGAAGAAAAATTTAGAAGAATTTGAAAAGTTCAAAACTTTTCGTCAGCTTATCTAAAATGAAGTAAAGGAAAATATTGGCACTCTTAGAACTGACAATGGCGGAGAATTCACTTCAAATGAATTCAAAATTTATTGCATGGATAATGGCATAAAATGAAATCTTACGAATGTCTATACTCCGCAGAAAAATGGAGTAGTAGAAAGAATGAACCGTGCCTTATTAGGAATGGTGCAATCTATCTTAACTTTCAAAAATTTAAGTACTTTATATTGGGCCAAAGCAATTCATACCACTGTCTACTTAAGAAAAAAATCTCCCACTGCTTCTTTAGACGGAATCACACCTTATGAAGCATGGTTTGGCCTCAAACCTCGAGTTAAACATCTCAGAGTTTTTGGATCTACATGTTATGCCTTAGTTTCAAAGTAAAAATGAACTAAGCTTGACTCACGAAGCTTGAAGTGCACAATGATTGGGTATTTTGATGAAAAGAAAGGGTACCGAATTTTGTCGAATGGGAAATTTATTGTAAGAAAAGACGTGATTTTTGATGAAAATGAGAGGAAGAGTGCTGAAGAAGTTGAAATTCTTCTTCAAAATTTAGAAACAAAAAGTGATAAAAGAAACAGAACTCTAAAAAGTCAAAAAAATTCACAAAATTGGTATGAACTTGAGTTTCCTTCATCTGAAAATGATTCATCCAGTTCGTCTTCTTCATTAGTGCCATCTGGGTCTTCTAGTAGTTCATCCAAATCTATTAGCAGGAGTAGTTCTTCTGATAATGACTCTCTGCCCCCGAAACATGCGGTTAATCAACAAACATCAGTGTATATCAACCCTCTTTACAATGATGGTGATTTTTCACAATCTCAAACCAATGAACATCAATTGCTAAAATGGGCAGTTCAACTTTTGAAAGATATAAGGCCTAATGAAAAGAATAAAACAGGAACAAGGGGATCACAAAGAAACGAAGGAAATTTTCCCTTGATAGAAAATTATTTTACTGAACCTTCTACTTATCGAGAGGCAGTAAAACATAAAGAATGGCAACAGGTTATGGTTAATGAATATCAGGCAGTTCTTGACAACAACACTTGGAAACTTATTGATTGTCCCCAGAATGTTAAACCCATCGGATGCAAATGGGTTTACCGAATTAAGTACAAGAAAAATAGTGAAATTGATAAGCATAAAGCAAGACTTGTTTCTAAGGGTTTTTCGTAGTAGGAAGGGATAGATTATGAGGAAACATTTGCTCCTACAGCTAAATGGAACACCATCTAACTCACACTTTCCTTAGCAGCTCAACAAGGATGGAAATTTCATCAAATGGATGTAAAAAGTGCTTTCCTCAACGGTGATTTACAGGAAGAAGTGTACATGACACAACCACCAAGTTTTGAAATTGAAAGATAGGAACATAAATTCTTCAAACTTATAAAGGCTTTATATGGGTTAAAACAAGCTCTGCGAGCTTGGTATGCCAAAATGGATGAGTACCTTCAGAATGTTGGTTTTCAACGAAGTGAATCTGATGATACCTTGTATGTACGCCAAAAAGGTAAAAATCTGGTGGTTCTAGTTATGTATGTAGATGATTTGATTATCACTAGAAACAATGATGATCACATTGCACAGGTGAAAAAGGAGTTACATGCAGGTTTTAAGATAACAGATTTGGGACTACTTCACTAATATCTTGGAGTTGAAGTATTCCAACGTCCACATCATATCTTCATTTCTCAGAGTAAGTATGCAGCAAAAATTCTTCAGCGATTTGGAATGCAATATTGCAAGCCTGTTCTTACCCCTATGGAACAAAACTTGAAACTTTCAAAATTTGAAGGGGGGGAAATGGTGGATAGCACTACTTATTGACAGTTGATTGGTAGGCTGATTTATCTAACAACTACTCGACTAGATCTTTCTTATGCCATTAGTATTCTTTCTCGCTTTATGCAGGAACCACGAGACAGCCACTGGAATGCAACTAAAAGAGTTCTTCGTTATATCCAAGGAACACAATATTTTGGTATTCTTTACAAAAAGACTAAAAATTTTGTACTTGGTGGATTTTCAAATGCCGACTTTGCTGGCAGTATTGATGATAGGGCATCAACATCAAGTTATTTAATGAACATGGGGTTAGCTTTAGTTTCCTAGAGTTGCAAGAAGCAAGCTACAGTGGCCACTTCTTCAGCAGAAGCAAAGTACATTTCAACATGGAGCAGCATGTGAGATTGTTTGGTTGCGTAGAGTTTTACAGGACTTGGGTTTTCCTCCAGCAGAAGCTACTTCGTTATTCATTGACAACTAGTCAGCAATAAATCTTGCCAAGAATCAAACTTTTCATTAAAAAACGAAGCATGTGGACACCAATTATCATCATATCAGATCACTCATTGCAAAGGATGTCATCAAGCCAATTTATTTTCCTTCAGAAGATTAAACCTCCTATATCTTCACCAAACCTCTTGGCAGAATAAAATTTACTAAGTTCAGGGATGAACTTGGTATATGTTGTAATGTATCTTTGAATCATGGGGAGGAGTGTTAGATGACCCAAATATAATAATGTAAAGTTAGAATAAAAATATT
This sequence comes from Pinus albicaulis, assembly GCA_034641835.2. Taxonomy (NCBI): domain Eukaryota; kingdom Viridiplantae; phylum Streptophyta; class Pinopsida; order Pinales; family Pinaceae; genus Pinus; species Pinus albicaulis. The sequence goes on along the minus strand of CM076583.1, from coordinate 1,004,558,957 downwards.
TATTAAATTAGAATATTTAACAAATATTAGAGACACTTAGAAATAGAATATTTTTAGCAAAGATAGGACTCTAGAATTGAGTCGTATCTTAGGCTCTAAAATAGGAATAAAGTTAGTAGATTGGATAGAAGATCATTTATTGTGAATGGACACTTGTTATTTTTTCAAGCGGTTCATAACTAAATTATGTTAGGACATATAGCTTATAAATAGGTTAGTTTCCTACTTGCAAATTAGTGGAAGTTTACGTTTGTAAACTCTTGCAATTTGTTATGTAATTTTTTTTCCAATATTAACAAAATTACGTGTCTAAGGACACTTCTGTATTATTATCTCTTTTATTTGTCTTCTTTTGAAAATATCTCAACCTCTTTCACCATTTTTCAACCTCATCAGTTGGAAAAGTGCTTGCGTTAGTAATTGTTATATCCTGCTTCTTTCCAGTGCCTTTGTCCACAACAACGACTGAAAGAATATCGTTTGCATCAATATCAAACTTCACCTCTATTTGAGGGACACCTTGAAAATGGAAGCCAGAACCTTCACAACTACAGGCTCACCTTCATGATTGCAGGGCTCTGATACCAAAATGATGCAGAGATATCACACCATTGCAAAATGATGCAGAGGCTCTGCAACAAATCAGAAAAATGCACACAAAAAATAATAGAGACCACCAATTCTTTGTATATTAAATGATACTTTGTATAATTTTCAAATCAGCCACCATTCAAAAATTAACATACATCACAGTCAATAAGTTCAACCCTGCAACTCGATGGTAGTATCTACCGCAAATATTTAGTGTATACATCATGTACCAGAGGTTAATCCAATAACTGAACAGAGATCCGAACACAAAAAAAATACTTGCATATAATAATAATAAGAAAATTATAGATTCAAACCCTTCTTTGTTGAATATTACATTTGTGGTCTCTTGTTCTCACCTTTACAACTCGTCACACTGTCACACCATTCCTACTCTATGCTCTCTTTTTTCTTTTCTGTCCTATTCCATCTCTATATCTATCATCCATCCTCACACAAAGCTCATATTTATACATAATTGTCGATTAATTTGAATCCATGATTTCCTCCACAAATGACTCAACCAAATCCTAAAATAGCTTATCCCTCCTTTGACTCAACTAATTTCTATTTAAGAAGTTCATAATCCCTAAGATATCTATACAACCCAACTCCTCTCATATTCTCAATTATAAGAGAATATTTACAATAAACCTCACACTCATATTTTCATCTTAATTTATTTAAAATGTACATAAATTATAAAATAATAAGTAAAGCATCACCCCCTAAATCACCCAAATACAAAATGACAATTTAGCAGGATGCTCCTGCATCAAGAAAGACCTAGGTTCCTTCTGTCGGTGCCCTTAAGCTTTCCTAAACTTAGAAATGGCACTAAATCCATAAGAATTCTTTTTCTGTCCCTAAAACCTCACCTACTGTCTCCATCACATATCGGACCTTAGAAATAGATTGATAATTTTCTCAAAATGGGCATTGCATCCCCAATCTAGGCCTCCATCCACTAATGTCCTTCGGCTACCCAAAACTTCCCTGTGGCTCTTTGAACTTTAGAAGTCTTTAAATGGATCTATAAATACTTTCATTGGATTCAAAATGTCCAAAATATTCAGAATATACTATTCACTTGCAAAAATTGGCCTCTGGCTCCTCTGGATTCCTCTCCAGCACTTGGTGGCACCCCCTGGCTCTAGGTTCCCTAAAAACTTCTCTGAAATATCTCGGCCTTAAAAAGTTCTCAAAAGCTTTTTCAAACTCCATAAATGGATTTATAAGTATAAAAATAGTTGAAATAGACTATTTTTTTTTGCTGAGAATGGATACCGGCTGCTCTGGATAGGCCTCATTCTCCTACTGGCACTGGATGGCCCTGGTGGCCCCTGGAACTTCTCTGAATCAAATAGGCCTTTAAAAGTACTCTACAGGCTCTGAAAAACACACCATTAGTTCCAAAATGTCTATAAAATCCAAATTGACTATTGAATTTCTGAATAAGGCATCTAGTTGCCCTGGGTAAGCCTCTTTCTATTGCTGCCCCCTAGTGGCCCTAGTGGCCCCTAGAACTTATCTGAAGAAAAAACCTAAAAAAAGTACTCTGTTGGCTCTGTAACCCTCACCAATGAGTCTGGAATGTCTGATATAGTCAAAATTGACTATTCACACTCTCATAATGGTTGAATCTAGTTCAAGATAGAGCCTAAACACAATTTGTCTAGTGACCGCTAAAGATCCTCCACTAAATGTGGAGAAACTAAACTTAACTCCAAATAAGTTTGGAAAATATGATATATAGAACGTGCCTCCATACTGTCCGCCAATATAATCACCGAGCAATCTACTAGCATTAAACTTCCGCTTGTGGATGGGCACATGCACCCCAAGTTGCAGAACTAACCGTGACCATTTGGCGGAAACCGTTGCATAAAATTTAGAGGGTAGCCATGTGACAAGGCCTAAACAGTTGGCAAAGTAACTGCTAGCGGTTACAGCCTCTAAGCCTTGGCCTGGGGTCACAACCCGAAGGCCATGTGGGGAGGGGCTGGCCCCTCTAGACCCCCAAACGCGCATGCAACCAACTTTAAATATAACCTAAAGTCTTATATTTTAAGAAACATTGGTAGGGAAAATGGTAATGTGCAGGCATTGCAGGCATGAGGTCTAGGTTTTGACCCCTGGCCGCCCCAAAAAAAAATTATATGACTCCTCCTAGGCCACGTAACAGCCTCCGGGCCTACCACGTGGCGGCTCCTGATTGGATAAATAATCCAATATCCAATTAAACGGTTACACTTGTCCACATACAATTGGCCCAAGAGGAATATTCCAAGAATATTCCCTAGAATATTCTCTTTGTTTTTAATATTCAAAACCCAGTCAAACTTGCTCAAAGGCCAAAAATTACAGTTTACTGGACTTTTCAAATTGCGATAACTTCTTCATACGGTGTCAGTTTTTCGAGCCGTTCATGGCACTGGAATCAGGAAGACGAGATCTATCCAATCGCTCAGGTTTGACACACATCAGAACACTTTGAATTTTTAGATATCACTTAGGTCCATGATCCAAATCTGATCACACCTCCCCATTGGAAATCTTTTGGACCCCAAAAGACTAATTTCCTGATATGTTCAATAGGTAAGAGTCAACATCCTGAATTTTCACCCTCCATATGCTTTGCCTTGCATGTCTAGTACCTTTCAACCACAAATTGATGGTAGTCAACACTTCCGTTCTTGAATGCTCTTGTCCTCCTGTCAAGAATTGTCTTCCTTGAGCTCACTCAAAAAAAATTGGCGAGAAACTTTTAGAAGGTAGCTGAACATCACTTCCTTGATCATCGATCCAAGGTGGTTCAAACAAACGTAATATTTCAATATAAATTCATACATAACTAAAATTTGCATATGTACAAATGGACGTATGTCTTACTGAGTTAATAAGTTGAACCACTTCTCACCAAGCCACTTCCATGGTGATTTTTGCTGCTGAAAATATTCTTCATGTGAAACATCTTCTCTCACATCAATGATGTTACCTTTGGTTCCAATTTCGCCAGTATTTCTATACTCTTGCCTTATGTGCTTGGGATGATTAGTTGGATGCAATGTCTAACATTGGGGAACAACATGTCCCTTTCTCTAGCAATGTGTGCAAGTCTTTTGTACCTTCTTTTCAAGTTGCCTTTGCCTCAACTATTTCCCATATGCCTTCATCCTCTTCCATCATTTTGAAACAACATGGTTACACAGACCAAAATATGCATAGCAACTCTTTCTTCCTTTTATGCAGGCAGAATTTTCATGCCTTGCAGAAACATAGTCAACTTGACTATGGGAAGAATTATACCTCAAATGCTGCTTTGCATGTCCATATTTTTTACCTTCTTGAGGAGATGAACTAGTAGAGGCTCCAGCTTTCTCTTGAAGACTAATGGTCTTGTCTTGATAGCTGTCCGAACTCTCATGCTCACCATAAGCTGCAAGTCTACAAACATCTTGCTGCAACATAGGCTTCAAAAAATGGAAATCAACTTGAAAACAAACTTGACATGTTTGTGTTCTAGAACTTGGGACAAAAGTTCTTTTTGAAGTTGTCTCAAATTCCTTCATGGTTGTAGAGTTTTCGCCATAAGATTAAACATAACCAAGGCCAAACTTCTTAGGTATTTCCTTAACCAAATTAGGATCAATCATGCCTTTTTCATGTTTTCCTAAACCCTTTCCTTCATAGCCCATTTTTAACATTAACTTGGACCCTATACCTCTAGTGTGCTTTTCAAATGAACCTACACATATTTCTGAATAGAAACTGAAGACAAATTTGAGTGAATTACCTCTTCTTCACCCATGTGTTTGGTTAAGGCCTCTTGGGCTTGATGGAGTTGAATCTCCATCTCATGCATTCTCTGAATAATTTCTTCTTTCTCTTGCTTCATAGCAACCAATTTCTCATGAATTCTAGTGCTTTCCCTTCTATCTTCATACATAATTTGCACTCTATCCTTCAAGATGTAGAAGTCTCACTTCATTTATTCATCGAAGAATATTGTGAAGGAGGAGGATTTTGAAACCTCACTTGAAGAAGTTTTCATCATTAAAAATGAACTAAATAAATTCAACAAAAATTCACGAATCTTTCATAAACAATTGACAAAGCTTCTGAACAAAATGGATGTAGTGTTAAGCTCTTCTTCAAGTAGCCTTTTGCAAACAGACCCTCTTGTGCTTCAAGGATTTCCTTGAGGTATTTTGGGTAAGGAGAATGCCTACAAACCTTCTTCCTTATTTTCCTCTTCTGGACTTAGCTATCTACAGCTTTCCCTTCACCTCTATCAAACTCAAAATTATAAGCAACAATCAGTTTGAAAATATAAAATTCTTTGCACTGTTAAAACACCTTTCAAGTCAAACAAGCAACCTAGTGCTCTGTCAAGAAAGAAACTATGCTATGATACCAAATTGATCTGAAAAAGGGTTGAATAACTTGTTATGATTTTCATGAACCTCCCACTCAGTTAAAAAAATAAAATATCTAGCTTATTCTTGACTTGTGCAGAAATTTATACTTGAAACAGTGTACATTTTTTAACTATTTAAGTACTTTAAGACCATTTATTTTTTACTGATATTAAACATATGCAACATAAATATAATGCAACAAATAATCATCAACACATAATAGAAAATTTAATATAGGAGTTCACCCAAATATCGTGGGCTACGTCTCCTTGAGCTCTTGTCAACTGACTTGGCTCTTTGGGATTATGATATGAAATTTCTTTTACAATTAAATAACTAAACTCCAACGGCTATTTGAATTGAACCATTGGGATTAGAACATCATCATACCCCTGATCATGGTTTTCATCACTCTGAAGAAAGACCTAGGTTCCCTTAGACTTGACTCCTTCTAATAGTGCCCTTAAGCTTCCCTGAGCTTCAAAGTGGCACTAACTCCCTTAGAATTTCTATTCTATCCTTAAAACCCCACCTAATGTCTCCAGTACATATAATACCTCCAAAATGGATTGATAATTTTCTCAAAATGAGCACTGCATCCCCAATCTAGGCCTCCATCCACTGATGGCCCTAGGCTGCCCAACAATTTCTTGTGGCTCTTAAAATCCTTTCATTGGATTCAAAATGTCCAAAATAGTCAAAATGGACTATCCACTTGCAGAAATTGGCCTTCGGCTGCTCTGGTTTTGCCTCCAACACCTGGTGGCACCCCCTGGCTCTAGGTTCCCTAAAAAATTCTCTAAAATATCTCGGCCTTAAAAAGTTCCCAAAATATTCTAAAAAATCCATCAATGGATTCATAAGTATCAAATTATTTTATAATATTGGTTTGTTGATAATGCATATTGGCTTCTCTGGATAGGCCTCATTCTCCTACTGGCACTAGATGGCCTTGGTGGCCCCTAGAACTTCTCTTAAGAAAATAGGCCTTCAAAAGTCTTCTATGGGCTCTAAAAACCACACCATTAGCTCTAGAATATCTGAAACATCAAAAATTGACTATTGGATTTCTAAATAAAGCCTCTAGCTGCCCTGGCTGAGCCTCTTTCTGTTGCTGGCCCCTGGTGGCCCTAGTGGTCCCTATTTTGATGGCTTTGAAACCCTCACCAATGAGTTTTGAATTTATATGATAGTCGAAATTGACTATTCAGACTCTCAAAATGCTTGAATCTAGTTCAAGATAGAGCCTAAACACAATTTTTCCAGTGACCCCTAAAAATTCTCCACTAAATGTGGAGAAACTGAACTTAACTCCAGATCAGTTTGGAAAATCTGCCATATAGAATTCCTCTCCATAAGGTCCGCCAATCTAAATTCTAAGCAATCTGCTAGCATTAAACTTGCGCTAGTGGATGGGCACATGCACCCCAAGTTGCGAAACTAACCGTGACCATTTGGCGGAAACCGCCTCATAAACTTCGGAGGGTGGCCATGTGACAAGGCCTAAACAGTTGGCAGAGTAACTAGAGGTGGTTATATGCTTTAAGCCTTGCTCTGGGGTCACAACCCAAAGGCCATGTAGGGAGGGGTTGGCCCCTTTGGACCGCCAAATGTGCATGCAACCAGCTTTAAATATAACCCAAAGATTTATAGGTTAAGAAACATTAGTAGGGCGAATGGTAATGCGCAGGCTTGGCGAGAATGAGGTCCAAGGTTCGACCCCCGACCGCCCCAAAAAAAATTTATATGACTCCTCCTCGGCCATGTGGAGGCCTTTGGGCCTGCCACATGGCAGCTCCTGATTGGATTAAAATCCACGTACAATCCAATATCCAATCAAACTATGACACGTGTCCACATATAATTGTCCAAGAGGAATATTGCGAAGAATATTCCAAGAATATTCTAGGAATATTCCCTAGAATATTCTCTTTTTTTTAATATTCAAATCCTATTCAAACTTGGTCAAAGGCCAAAAATTGCAGTTTACTAGACTTTTCAAATCGCGATAACTTATTCATACGACGTCGGTTTTTTGAACCATTCACTGTGCGAGAATCAGTTAGATGAGACCAATCCGGTCACTCAGGTTATACACACTTTCGAACACTTTGAATTTTGAGATATCACTTAGGTCCTTGATCCAAATCTAATCACACAGTGATTGGGAGTGTGTTTTACTTAGAATCGAGTGTATCGTTCCACATGACACGGTGTAGGGATTTTCAATGACTTGGAGTAGAAATATTTGCAGATGCACATTGAGATGGGGGATGAAGAAAGGTACAATGTAACCAGGATTGGTATAGTCACCTTTCAGAGGGTTTTAGGCTCTCCTCTTAGGCTCAAGGATGTCATGTTCATTTTGGGCCTAAAGAAAAATATCATCTTTGTTGCATTTTTGAAAGACTATGGTTATGATGTGATCTTTAGCAAAGGAAAAGAATTCCTAAGACACATAGCCATGGGACAGGTGAAGAAGTTCGAGGTTCATGTGAAGAACCTGTATAATTTAGATGTGGAATATTGTGTTGCATTAAGAACTAGGGTGAAGAAGGTGTAGAGTCGTGATGTTAGTGAACTTTGGCATAGAAGACTTGGCCATTTGCATCATATCACCCTAAAGATTATGTAGCAAATAACCACATGCCTCCCCAAATGAGCACTTGAGCAATAGGATGTCTGCAAATGATGTATCTTGGGGAAGTACACAAAATCCACATTCCATGATCAGGACAACAAAGCACATGCAGTCCTAGAAAGGATCCACTCTAATGTTTATGGACCTTTCTCGACAACCTCCACTACCAGACACAAATATTTTGTAATTTTTATTGATGACTTCTAACGGAAGTGGTGGATCTTCTTCATGTGGAAGAAAGATAATACATTCTCCAAGTTCATAGAATTAAAGGCACTGGTAGAGAAATAAACTAACAAGAAGGTGAAGGATCTTAGGAGTGATAATGGAAGTGACTATGTGTTGAATGAATTCAAAAACAATTATGTGAAAGAAGGAATTTGACGAGAGTTTACAACAGCCCACAACCCACAACAAAATGGGGTGGATGATAGAAATAACTGTAGCATTATGGGAGAAGTGAGGGTGATGTTCCATGACCAAGGCCTACCACTACACTTGTGGGCAGAGGCATGCAACACAAAAGTCTATTTTTAGAACTGGAGTCCTCATTGGATTCTAGGCATGATTACACTAGAGGAGGATTTCTTGAGGAGGAAGTCAAATGTGTTGCACTTCTATATTTTTGAAGCCTCTGTTTACTTCCATGTCTCCAAAGAATCAAGGAAGAAGCTTGAGTTGATAAGATAATTGGGGATATTTTTGGGTTACACATAAACTCCTCACAACTATCGTGTGTACTTAACATCCCTCAAAATGACAATTGTGTGAAAGGATGTAAAGTTTGATGAGGAGAAAACAATGTGGTGCTCTCTTGAGAGGGATCTTTAGATCCCACTAAAATATGATATTTTAGCTCCAAAGGAGGAGCTTCATGAGGTTTTGGAGTAGCCACAAATTAAGAACCATAGAGTGGGTACAACCACTCAATTAGAATCATCTAAAGAAGGTAGAAAAAATTCCAGGGAAGCCAATATACCTGTGCAAGATGCGAGGGAGAATGTGGTAGCTCCTTCAAATTTGCGTAGTTATAGAAGGTCACCTAATCGATACACTAGATGCATGGATCTAATTACTGATCTTGTAGAGACTGATACATCCTCCTTCATGGAAGAACTAGAGAAACCTATATGGATTGATGCAATGGGGGAGTAATACAGATCCATTGTATGGAATAGTGTTTGGGAATTGTTCCCAAGACTAATATATAAATCAGTTGTGGGTTCAAGATGGATCTTCATGATTAAGCGTGCAACATATGAAAGTACAAAGAATTATAAGGCCAGATTTCTGGCAAAGGGATACTCACAAGTTAAGGGAATTAATTATGAGGAGACCCTTGCTCCTATAGTGAGGTACTCATCCATTATATCAATTCTTGCACTAGCTATGTAGATGGGGTGGAATATCCCCTAGATGGTTTTAAAATAAACATTTCTCAATGGGGTTATTGAGGAGGAGGTGTACATTGAGAAACATAAGGTTTTAAGAAATTTTATTGGGAGTATCATGTGTGAAGACTCAAGCAAGCATTGTACGGTCTCAAATAAGCACCCCGTTATTGGCACCCTAGGATCGATAGCTATCTCACTAGTTTGGGCTTCACCAAAAGTGAAGTAGATGAAAAACTATATCACATATTAATAGAAGGTAAATTTCTTATTATTGGCTTATATTTTGCTGATTTGATTTTAAATGGTGATGAGAAGTTGATTAGATATTGCAAGGAGGACCTTGCAAGGGAGTTTGAAATGAAGGACATGGGTCTCATGCACTACTTCCTTGGGTTGGAAGTATGGTAAGGCAATGGGGAACTTTTTGTCTCTCAAGGCAATTTGCAAATGAGATATTACATATATTCTACATGGAGAGTGGCAAACCCATGGAGACACCTCTATCAGCCAACTAGAGGAAGGAGGATGCCACTTTAGGTGAAGAAGTGGATGCTACCATTTATCAGAAGATAGTGGGTTCATTGATGTATCTTGTGAAAACACAACCAGATATGGTCTGTGAAGTTAAGAAATTGAGCAAAGATATGGCTAGGAAACCAAATTATATTGGAAGGAAACTAAGCATGTTTTATAGTACTTCATAGTAACTACCAATTTTGGACTATGGTACAGATGGAAAAAGGGAGTGAAGATGTGTGGCTTCAGAGATGTAGATTGGGCGGTCCATCAGACTGAAATAGTACACCAAGTGGAATTTTTAGTGTTGGGTCAACAATTTTTTCCTGCTATAGCAAGAAGAAAATATATGTGGCACTCAACTCGACAAAATCAGAATACATGGCTGCAAGTCAAGCAACATGTGAGGCGATATGGATGAGAAAGGTACATGTGGGACTATTTGGTTAGATTATGGATCCAACTGTGATCTACTATGATAATAAGAATTACATCAATCTCTCTGAGAATCCTGTATTTCATGATCGATATAAGCATATAGATATTCAGTATCACCATCTACGGGACTGTGTACAGAGGCGGATAATGTTTCTATAGTAAATTCTAATAAAGGAACAAGATGCTGAAATTTTGAAAAAAGGACTTTTCAAGAGGGAAGTTTGAGTTGCACAAGTGCAGGATAGGGGTGGTTGATAATCCCTTTCTTACTGAGAGGGAGTGTTGGATAATGCAACAAGAAATTCCCAATTTGATATTTTGCCTTGAATAAATTGAGAAAATTCGAATTTCCACAACAACAGACAACTTGGATGCAGTTAATTGAGCTCACATGGCTCTTATCACTCAATTAGCTTGGTAAATTTGAGTTGGAGGAGGTAAAGTCTAATTAAGCATGCGTGATTGCTAATTTGTAGCAATCAAGGTCAGTTATTTCAAGTTGTTCTCAGTTAAACTAGTTCTAACTATTGGAGGAACTAGTGGAAGGTCAGTTGTGTAGTGGGACTTCATTAAAACTAAATGATCATCCAGTTAGCTAACCAATTAGCCCAAAATAGCTATTGAATGCATAGAATTTGAGTTCCCCAACAGTGGTGGATATTCCAAGGCAATGTAACATTAGTTGTAAACTAGTCTTGAGTGTACATGTGTTGCATGCAGTTAGATTATCAACCTTGGGAATTGCGCAATAAATTTTGGATAAATTCATAAATAATAGGGGCCTAATTTCTCAAGGAATTATGTAAGGAAATAGGGGCTCAAGAAGAGAAATTTTTTGACTAATTGTAGGTCAAATATTCTTAGTGAGCATAGAGATAGGTTATTCACTTCTAAGTGGTTCTCAGTTGGGAAAAGAAATTTTAATACATCTTTATTCATCAGACAAATGAAAGTAGGCATTGGGGTTAGTAGATTGCTTTCCTCAGAAAAAATATTGTGCATGTTTGTTATTTCTCATTGCATGTTTGTGATTGATGTTCTAAATTGTAAATTGATTTCTATAGAGAAATAGAGTAGGTTTGTGTCTTGTGATTTTGATTAAAATTTCATAAGCAGTTTCAAATCTACATCATAATTTATACAACTTCTAATTGGTTCATCGAGTTGTGAAAGAACAATTGGAAAAGAGCCAAGATAAGTATAAGGCTAGGCATAACTAACATCAAGTCGATCATCATTTTAAATTTGGTGATCAATTTTGGTTATATACCAGCAAAGAACATTTTAAAAGTTAAGGAAAAATTATGAAGCTCGTTAATTATGGTCAAAAACAATTTTGGAAAATATTGATGACAGTGTTCTTCAGTTAGAATTACCTCCATATATGCAGATCTATTCAATGGTTAATGTTTAAAACTTGAAATTATATGAACCTCCTATCATTATGGATCAAGGTGAAAAATTTTAAGTTCCTTCTATTAATGAGTTTTCTCCTAAATATCTCAATGAGTTACGGGAAGATGTTATTCTTGGCGGGAAGGTGAGGACTTCACAAAGAGGTGATATGGAATATATTTTCATGGGTCTAAAAGGAATGCATCCAAGTAGAGAATGATGGATTGAAAATAGAACAGTAATATAGTTATACTTTCACTTACTTGATAAATAAAATCAATGTTTTGGTGGTCAAAAAGACTCTTAATGGGGAGAATTGATATAGGAGGATTCCCACAACCAATCCAAATTATTCCTCTCAAACACTGATGAAAAGGTCTCCATGTCAAAGATACCGTCAAGAGATTTTCAATCCAATTTTAACAGGATCAAATGGACATTGTATGCGAAATTTATGGCTTTAGAAGTTCAAGGTAAAATAGTGGTGGCACACCCAAGGATGACATGTGTCACTCTCGGAGGAAAACATGTGGCACATATAAATGATAGCATATGGCACACCAAACATTGGAATGTCACACTCATATGTTGATGTGGCATGGTTGAGATAGCTCAATGGAATACTTACACATGGAACCACGTGGACCAACTACAAATTTCCACATGGCACCACATGGATTAACAACAGATACCATGTGACGCAACCAAAGGATACCACATGGAACAACCATGAGTTGCCACCTCTACCTTTTATGAGGATTACATGGTAGGCACCTGTCTTTTAATTAGTTGGAAAATTTGGTTAGTTATAAATCAGATTTGATTGGTTGTAATTTTTTGGTGGTAGATCACGTGAATATTTTATTATATCCAAATATCATGGGTGGCTACAGATTTTTACGATATATAAAGTCATGGGTGGATAATATTATTCCAAAATTACAGTTATATCCCAAAAATTAAGCTATATCCCACTAAATCATGCATAAATAGGGATTGAACTCATGAACTCAAGTTTAATGCTTACGCCTTACCTATAACATAACCCCTTACCATCCATAGCCCACACTAAGGGTATCACGAGGTAGTTACTATGATGACCGACCTATAATGTCCTATTATGGAAATGGGTTCTAAATTATTAAACTTTTTTTAAAATTTTAAAAACCAAAAATGACTAATGCTATTGTGTTCGTCTTGTCTATACCTTTTCAACGATGTATTTTTTTCTCAATCAGACTCTTGGATCAAAATTTATGGCCATTTAAATATTGACCTATCATGCCACCATAACTTGCCACGTGGCACCCATGTGGTGCTCACATGGCTATAGAAGTCATTTCGACGTAGCCTTCCAGGGGTCACATGGATTTTTATGTCAGCAACTACCACCATGGCTTATGCCTTGTCGCTATACACAATTTCCCCCCCTTCATTGGCTTATATTATATAAATATAATAATGTTATACCCCCCCCCCCCCCCCCCCGCTTTTTGCTAGGAACACATACTATATGTCACGTATGTTTTATTAGGCATGGACCCCCTTGGAATTACATATTATTATGCATGAAAACTCCCCTTGATCATTTTTGTGTATACGACATGTCATGTGTCATAAGTCTATCACCAATGATACCACCATGCGACATCAATCTGAGAATAAAATCCTGGGAGTTTCATTGAAAACCCCCATCCATAACCTTCAGTTTCAAGGTCAATATATGTGAAAACATATATATCTTATATATATAAGCATATCAAATTTTAGACTTTTGGAAATTTATGAAAAGATATAATATTTCCCACTCACTCATGTAATCCTAGGGATGAAATATAAGGAGTTTCCCTAGAGCCCTCATATGAAATATCGAGAATTCCTTCTCATAAAAATGTCAGGGTTATTTGGAGGCCCTACCTTAAATTACACCTCACCTTCCTTGTTGGAAATACACATATATACATATAATGCTTGCTTGGACACTTGGCGCAGGACCCAAAATAGAAGGCCTCACTCTTCCACATCATCCAAGGGATTAAATACTGATACTTTCCTCCAGTGCCTCACTTAAATAACCTCCAATATGGCAAGAGTGGGACAAAAAGTTCCTCGCAGTAGTTGAGGGTCACTTTTTTCGACTCAGGACACAAATACCAATCCTTTTTTCCCTCACACCCTTTCCAAAATGTTAGGATGTCATCACAGATCCAAAACATTGGGATGAATTCAGTTGATTATTCCTACCCTTAAACATTTTCCCTGAGATTTTTGCACCATGCCCCTATAGAAATCATTACGGTGATGCGTTGATGTCCAAGAGTGCCACTTGTCACATGTTTATAGGCCATGTGGCCCCTCCAAAACTCCCATTCTAGGTAATACATATCCTACCATTATGGTGGAAAATCACTCCTAGGCCACATCATCTCAATTTTGGCCATGGGTCCCACCAGGTCGTTGACCCCTTGTAAAACACTCATTTCTCGTTTTAATGACGTTTGGAAATTTTTGGCATTTTCACTATTTTACAAAGGATTGGGTCATTTTGGTGTTCCAGACCATATATCTGTAGAGATATGATTTTCTCTTGATTTTGAATGATCCATACCACCACATTACCCCGACATTTAAATCCCCAGAGTTCTTCCTTATGCCTCCCTTTGAAACGTTTAGGGTACCAAACCTTTGGGTAAATCCTATGGTTGTAATCGGCCTCAACAGTTTGCAGATATATAAACACATATATATTTTTTATTTCTTAAATGTTGTTGCGACTGATCTTAGAATTGGTTATAGAGCTTGCCTATATGGGCATAAATAGGCTTCAACACCTAAAGGTTCCTAGTTTATGCAATACATATATAATGGAATATAACACTCCTTCGATTTATCCCTCATGAGCTTACTGAGACTAGACCATGGCCATCAAACCTATACATGCATACATACATACATACATACATACATACATACATACATACATACATACATACATACATATATATATATATATATATATATATATATATATATATCTGTGAATGTATATTTTTATATATATGCATATGCATATATATAAACACTACGTTATTCATTCTGAGCTTTGATCCTCGGCCTAGCCTATGCACACATACAAACATACATACATGCATGCATGTATGTATGTATGTACACACCTCCTAAGCTATTTATTTATAATATATAAAGGCTAGGTTTACTATCATTCAATGTTATTACTTTAATTATCATTAGAGATTGTCCATCTCTGATAATCAGACAACTTAGAAAACAGTGCAAACTGAGGCCATGACATATTTTCATATTCGTTACATACATGCCGTTGAACTAGAACTTATGCTATTATATATATATATATATATATATATATATATATATATAGATATATATATATATATATATATATATATATGCATGTGTGTATGTATGTATGTTTGTATGTATGTACACACCTCCGAAGCTATTTATTTATATATAGAGGCTAGGTTTACAATCATTCAATGTTAATAGTTTAATTATCCTCAGAGATTATACATCTCTGATACTCATACAACTTAGATCGCAGTGCCAACTCAGGCCATAACATATTTTTATATTCGTTACATACATGCCATTGAACTAGAACTTATTCTTAGAGTAATACAGGGATTTAAACCATTCAAAATCATGCAAGGAGTCATGCAAAAGATCGAAATTATTTGATATTATCTAAAAACCTTATCAAAACTATGGCTAGTGTATAATATTATATGTAAAGGGCATGATCCACCATTAAATCATCACACCTTCAGGGGTTAATACTTCTTTATCAATCACATATAACTAGCATTATCCATTCACACAAGAGCCAACATTTCTCGAAATTACCATAAGAATTAAATAAACTCATTAAAAATATGCATTACATTGAAGAGTACAATAGAAATATTAAACACTTATATTGTAAAATAATTTTTCAACTGAGATTGGGACTTCAAATCTCCAACCAATGTTAGACGAGCTGCAACAAATATTTCTTTCAGTGTTCCCCCCTGAGATAGATTTCAGAGCTTGAGGAAGAGTGATCAAAGAAGATTCTTGTGCCTTCAGTGACTATTGGTAGTCCAAATATCCTCCTATCTCCACTCAACAACCAAGGAATTAGACACCCTAGTGTATCTACTTTATACCAAGCACGTAGATTACATTGGAACATTGCATATCTTCAGTCTGGGATGAATTTATTTTTTCGGTCATTCTATGATTCTCCAAGGATAATATTTTGCTAAAACCATTGTTTTCCCTCTATTTATCTTGTGTTCTATTCCCAAGTATTTCATCCCTCCCTTTTGTGAAGAGAGATGCCTATGTCTTCTCGTCTTCCTACCCCAGACTATCCCTGATTGTTGTCAAATCCTCCTTTTTCCTCTCTTTCATGCCTCATTTTGGTCCATTTACCTTCCCATAATGTTGTGCAGATGTTGAAGGTTGTCAGCACACTGCCCTGGTAGCATAAAACACTCCTTCCAATTAGTTTCTTTGGCCCTTTTTCTTGTGGTTTTTTCCCAAAAATGTTATGGGGGTGTCCTTGTTTCTTCCAGCTAATTTAATTATATAACAACCATTAGAATCTCACCAATCAACCTATGATTAATAACATTAACCACTTCCTCAATCTCCCAAGAAACCTTCTCCCCAAGATCTGAAATTCATGTCCCATATCTCATCCTTTTTGTATTTTATTACAACAATATTAAAGTTGTTTGTAAGAGTGGAATTTTCCCAAAGGGATTGTCACAAACCTCACCCCCTTGTAGGAGCACCTTCCTTGGTTTTATAACCTTGAACATAATGAAAAATCATTCTTAATCCCAAGAATAAATCATTATGATCTTAAAAATGAAATTCACTTACAATTACATTTTACATATACAGTTTTTCTCCCATCAACTAAATAAGCATAACATTTCAATTAGATCAACCACTTTCAGGGGCTATTTTGAAGTTTTCTAGTGCTTTCACTGCACCTGGTCAAGATTTAATATCTATTTTTTTCCTTGAGTGCTTAATGCCTCCAATATTCTGTGTTGCTATCCTTTTTCTCCTTGTTCCTTCAGGAAAGAGTTCCTGTCCCATTGCTTCCCGGAACAACCCCAATGTGAATTTGATTCAATTCATTCATGCCCATGACCCTTTTTAAAACCAAATTACTTTCTAACATCCCTTTCTCTAAATATTAGTCACTTAGGTGATCTAGTCCCTCTTCTATTTAGTCACACACCTTCAAAGTTCAAACATCCCCTTCTTTTCTTACTAGTCCCTCAGGCGATCCATTCATTGGAAAAGTTTCCTTGTATCAAAAGAGTATCATAACCAAAAAAAGTACCTACCCCATTACCTTCATAAAGGTGTGGAATGCTTCATGGTTATCATTAGACACGATTGGGTTCTAGTGTCCCACAATGGCCATGTTCTTGAAATCTTTAACAATGTATTGATGCAAATTTAATTCCTTTGTTGTTGTCACTATTAACGTTGCACCCAACTCCAATCACCCAATATGGGAAGTTCCCATGAATTCCTACATCATGGAATAAAAATTTCTCCATGATGCTCATCATAAAATAATTGCAATAAATTTAAATCATACCTCATTGGCAGCTTATCATGAGGAAAAATGTATAATTTCATTTTTCTTTCTATCACAGCAAGCCAAACTAGCTCATAAACCAAACCATCATAAATAATAATATAAAATAATGTTTATACTTTACCAATTCATGAAATCAAATGAAATATTGATACTTATATTTTATTTTTTCTTTACTTCCTTCTTTATACACACTAGATTATTTTCCAAAACAGTAAGAATCTAGTGGCCTTCTCTCTCTTTTACACACACTTGATCGGTTTCCAAACCTGGTATGCATATATTCCCCCCATATCACTCACTTCCTTATGAGTGTGGGCACTACCAATCCCAATAGTCTTCTTTTAACATGAATATCATTTACTATCACAAATACCATTATAACTATATTATCATCACAACTTCCACATTGCACAACACAGAGACCGAGATTGTGGTTGAGCTAGACCCTATTCATTCATTATTGATTTTATTAATGCAGGGTCATTGTCCTCATGATCTACTTTTCCTCAAGCCCTTAAGATAAATTTCTCTGAGCTAAATTAGTTGTTGAATAATAAGGCTATGGGCATTAAATTGCATTAGAAAAACAACATGAAGCGTCAATCAGATCCATGTCTAGAAAAATCAGGAACATGTATAATGGCCAAACAAGAAACCATACAGTCATTAGGGAAACCATAAATTAAAGAGCGTATCAAAAGGAAAATGGGAAAATCCACATGCCCCACTTAGCGAAGTAGAGTTATCCATCCAGCAGGCTAGGGTTAAAGGAATAAGGTCAATGGCAAAGGCAAGGATCAATTTTGGATGGGGGAATAGGCTAGGGTTAAAGTAATAAGGTAAATGGCAAAGGCGAGGATCAACATTGGATGGGGGCATAGGCTAGGGTTAAAGGAATAGGAAGGGATCAATGGAGAAGGCATGAAAAAAAAGGTCTATGGTTGAGTAAGCGATCTATACTGGAGGCATGGATCAATAGTGGAGGAGGGGGGGGGGGGGGAGCAAGCTAGGGATAAGGGAATAGTCAGGTATCATTGGATCAATGGTGGGGGCACATGGATTGGGAGGAAAATAATATTTTGGGTCACAATTTTTTTTATAGATAAGGCATTGAGATTTAGTTTTAAATTTTTTGTATTTTAATTTTTAATTTTTTTGTCTATACAATATTAAATTTAATATAATATTAATATAATATTAAATATTAATCTTAATCTAATCTTAAATTTATTTAATATTAATCTAATCTTAATCTTAAAGTTAATATATTATTAAATTCCCTTTTATAGATGTTTTAGAGCGAGTGGCATGAATTTTGAGGCAATAAATGCCTTGAAACTTGTCATTTTCAAAATTCCTTTAGGTAGTGATACATAACAAAGAAAATAGTTAGTGGTGTGACACTACAAAGGGTTCCCTATGCATGAGGGAAATATCACATGAGATTTTGGTATCTTGGAGACATGTCTTATAATTCTTAAGTAGGTAACTACATCACATGAACCATTGATCAACAATACTCCAAAATTCAATACATGAGCACCATAACGCTAAAACCTCTCCAAGACTATTAGGGCATATTAGTTATTTACATTAAGTGAGGTTTTGATACTCATGTATACACAAAAAAAAAAATCTTTTGAAAAATATTTATTTTATGTTATAATAGATTTCACTTCTACATATCTAATGTAACATTAATGTAACTCCAACAGTCAATCCATGTGGTGCAAACACAATTGACAAGGTAATAACCCATTATTTTCCATTCCACCTCAACTATGGCTCACCAGTTCAATAAATTCCATATCACTACCTAGAGGATAAACTCACTTAACCAAAGGATTGGTCGACTTTGACTAGGTCCATGCATGCCTTACTTCGGTAAGATATAAAGAACATTGTAAACATCATCTTCAATTGATACACATGAGGTCAATGATTAATTGTTGCACCTCTTTATCACTTGCTCCTTTCTTATTTTGTAATAAATATGTAATGTGAACAATTATAAATGACTAAGAAATCAACCAATCAAATAAAAATGAAAACATGTATGATTTAAGTTATGGAGTAATCTAGCTTTTGAGAGTCCTAATTACACAAATGTGGACATAAGTTAAACTCTTTTCTCTCTGTTATGTTTTGACATTAAATTTTCCATTAATTATTGTTGGGATGTGTTTGGTGCATGTATGTATGAAATAACACCAACTTAAGGGGTGTGTTCTACCCACTTAAGTTATTGGTAACAGGCAGAAAAAGAAGTGGAGTCAAGCAAGCTAGTGGAACAAGCTAGAATCATAAGCATACTAGATAGAGAAATAACATGCATATATAAAATAAAACTAAACTAAAAACTAAAAAAATAAACACGAGCTCTGAAAAGAGTCACGACAAAAATAATACGAATGGTGGCTCTAGGCCCCTCTTATTGAGCGTTGGTGGTAATAAGAGTGAAAATTTACCCTCTTGCCAAAGGGCCCCTAGAACATGGGTTCTAAGTCCGGATGCAAGGATGTTTTTATCCCAAGATTGCCTCAATGCAGTCTCTCTCTCTCTCTACTTTTTTGGACTGAACTTGTTGGATGGCCAACGATTGAGTCCCCTCTATATTCAACTCCAAATCACACACTTCTGGTATTGCTTGGGCAATTTTGGCTAGCATAACAATGTGTTCACCCATTCTTCATCTCATGGTGGCCTTATATAAGAGATTTTAAATCCTCCTTCCCTCCCTTGGTACATTATGGATAATGACCTAAGAGAGGGGTATGATTCCTTTGTGTGCTCCAAATATTCCATTGTGTGCTCACTTGATATTTAAGGAGGCATTAGTGGCTGTCCTTAGGCGGCTTCAAGTGAGGAATCACTTGTCCTTTGATTTTTTTGGTCTCGGAAAGTGACATTTTTCCATTCCCAAGATTGCACGCATTTACGGCCATAAGTTGCGTAAAGGCGCTCTTCACGAAGGATAATGCACACAAAAGAATTTAGTACTTGTTCAAATTTGATTTTTCCTCGGACCTTAAGGATTTTTAAATACTTTCCAAATTTTGTAATGTCTCCCAGCCCTATAAATCCTTCTTCTTGACATTATATAATGTCGTCTTTTGCTATAGAATTTCCAGTGTTAACAGTTGCCCCCTAATGTGTGAGGTCTAGGAAGAACTATATAGCCGAAATACATTATAGTTTCTTTTCTGTATATCGTGCGTAGAGAGAGAGAGACTTGAATGAAGCTTGGAATTTAAAGCACCCTGCAACAATTCCAAGAATGACCTTGTCCTAAAGGACACCTGTAAGAAAATACAATACAATACACATACAAATTTTCTACGAGGCGGGCATGTCCCATGCTCATGATGTTGTGGCTAGTTAAACAAATCTATTTGACAAATATGTGTTATGTCTGTATCATTGATATAGTAATGATATGGTGGTTGCTGACAACGTCTACTGACGCCCTCAGGGGCAATTTTTATTTGAAAATAGGTGGAATATGTTACCCATATGCATAAACTCGGTATGGCATATTGCTACGCATTGTATGCATAAGTGCTGGCTGGGACCTTTCCATGTAAGAATTTCTGAAAGAGATGCTTATAGAGGCACGGGTATTCAATGAATTTGATCAAAGTGCAATGGTTGTAAGGTACAATACCATATTGACATGTGAGATTTTTTTGTAGTTGAATTTCAAGAGGATTGATGACATCTATGGGCAATGATTTGTCCCACAGTGCCACTGGAGGATGCCCCTTTTTTGGAGAAGGGTAAGCCAAGGTACCACTTCCCTTTTGGAAAATGGGTGTTAGAGTCGACAAAAAGGAAGCCTCAACCAAACGAGGGGTCGCCGACCTGAGGGATCGGGGACTTGGATGTGATGGGTTTAACATAGGCATCTTGTCGAGGGGTGACTGAAAACTAATGATGGGGATTCAATGGCCCAAGGTCAATTATACTAAGAAGCTTGGCGGAATTCATAGTTATTTCTGATGGGGAAATCCCTAGAGTCAGTAAGACTTCCAGGGCAGGCATAAACTGGCTATGAATGTCATGGTGGCTTGCACGTGGGGGTGTGATACTTCGACCAAGGGTTTTTAGGGACTACTGCCATGGGAGAAAAAGATGGATGGGAGTGTGAAGGACGTAGTGCACTATTGCAGATCTTTGTATAGTTACCAAAAGAATAAAATAATAGGGTTTAGTTTGTACAAAACACAGAGACGGGTACCCTAAAACATGAAAGTGTTCGCTCACTGATGTTGTGAGGAAGGTGTTTTGCTAAGGGTGGGGGTCCCATTGGTTGGTCTCATGTGTGGGGTTGATGAAGCGGATGAAAAAATATCTTAGATGGGATTATGCCAGTGGAGGTATGGTGGGACAAATGCGAGGCGTAGTAGTGCGCTTTTTATATGCTTACACAACCTGATCATCCAGGAAGGTGTTTTGAGCTTGTATGATAAACTTGACCTTATGCATGGTGGATGGATTGGCATGAGGTGCTTCCTGAACTAAAGTGCTATGGCCATGGCATCACTTTTGCTGTGATATATGGTTTACTGTGGGTGACAAGCACCATGGAGGGGAGGCTCTACCGACCAACGAGGATGTTTATCATGTGTAGGGTGAGGTGATGATAAAAACAGTCAGATATGAGGACCTTATGGTTTATTTCTGATGGAGAAATGATGTCAGGATATGTAGAGTTGACTGAGACTCTATCATGTTGGGGGTAGAATGATTCTTGCTCTGGAACTTTCAGTAGATGGAATTATGGATGGTTTGTGAGATTTTCCTGCAAAAACAACTTCCTCAAGTGAAAGCATCTTCCTTATCAAATATTTATTGAAAGTCATGAGCTTTAAAAAAGAAAATGAGAGAGGGCATACATGTCGGTGCTGAAAATTTAATTTTTTGGGAGTGTGATGGAGTGCTAATTGTGATGCAGCTTACAATTCGAAGAACAAAACTTTTGATCTCTCGTTATGGTCCTCCCAAGTTTTTTAAAAGGGTGATATATAGGTGAATATGGCCCTATTTCAATTCATTTTTAATTGCTAAGTTTTTGAGAGGTTAGAGGCTTCTGCATAGCAGTTCTTACCGTTGCAGTCAGCCTGAGCACCAGGGATTAGCGATACCATGCCCAAGTAACCCCCATGATGTCCTACACTTTAATTTTTTTAGTTTGATGGTGTTGAGGTCTGTACAGACTGGGTTTTTATGGATTCTGCGTGTTTTTTCCGTAGATTGCGCTGACGATAGGGGAAAAGGCGCACTTTATTTGTGCATATTTTTGGAGGATAAGCGTGCTAAAGTGCTTTGTTCCCCTTATTTGGCATGCCTTAAGTGTGCCTGTGCACAATACAGGCGCGTGCTAAGCGTGCATGTCTAAGGCACAAGTGTGCAATGCCGAGGCGAAAAATATTTTGGTTTTTTTATTATTTTTTATGGTTTTTTTGTACTGATGGGTACTTTTTTTTATGACAGGTTATTGTGGAGGGAGGGGGATTGGCTCAAGCTCCGTACCGCACTAGATACTGATGTTGGGCCTCTTATCAGCTAGCACAATGGGGGATCCTAAAGTCCACGGAGAATGAGCTTCTTCGGTTGCAGGATTGACTGCTACGCTACTTGATCTGCCACTGGTGCATGAGGTGCAACATGTTTGTGTTGTGGGGGACGAACTTGGTCATCCGTCCTGAGATGGATGTGTAATTTGTAACTGGGTTACTACCTCATGGTGAGGTGCTGAGGTATCCACTCGCTTCCGAGAGAGTGGATCAGGAGAGGTTTCAGAGGTGTCACTATGGTGGGGCGCCTCTTAGAGAGGGGTGCATCAGCGTTGCATCTGTGATATAGTTGGCAGAGCGATGTGCTCTAGCAGTGATTGTATGACTGGTAGGATCATCGGCTCTACATTAGGCATCAGGCCTACAAGTTGGAATACTACGCCGATTAATGTCCGGTCATTTCTATGACTTTGCCCACTTTTGCTATGATGGGATGGTGGCGCAACTCAACAAGGTCCACAGTGGATTGAAGTTGTTTGCATATGCCAGCATTTTTTGCAACATTATGTACCATAGGGTAGTTCTGTTGAGGCTAGTGATGGTGGTGCCTCCTGGAGGACCATGGGAGCCTCGTATGAGGAGATGGGCTCCAGTGATGTTGCGAGGCGGTGGTGGCATGGTGGGACCTTATTGGAATGCCACGATAGAGGTCTGGTTTGAGGTGAACCCACATATGTTCTTATTATTCCCATATGCAAGGATGGAATTTTGGGGGGATCCAGACATGGGTCTCCCTTTTGGTTATGCTTGGGGGCCTATAGGTACGTTGTGTACGTTTTTTGCATTTATTTGATTATATATGTGTTTATGCATTATTCTAGTGACATTGAAATAGTTTTGATTACTTTTGCAGATGTTGGCGAGGTGGATCGCCTCGTGGCGCGGTTGGCTGGCTATGATCCTCTATGGTGAACTAGGGGTGGTTAGGGAGGAGGTGCTGCTGGAGGACCTGGTGGTGGTGCTGGCCCTTTAGGAGAGGGCAGCAGCTCAGCTACTCTTGAGGCTGCGGCTAAGCGGGCTCGTGCCGACAGTGGTGGCAAGTGAAGATACAACAGATGCTTATATAACAGAACTGACTGCTCGGGTGTTAGTTCTACAGGATGCCTAGGGTCAAGTGGACCACTTGACCCAGGGGATGCCTGCTCGGGGATTTATGGATGACCTCGATGAGGTATGGTTGGAGACTATGATGGCCTGCGGGAGGGACTATCGGCTAGTTTTACATCGGGTGGTAGTCTTGGTGGTGATAGCAGCGCCAGTGGTGGCACCAGGAGCAGTTGTGGGTCCAGGTGCCCCTCCTGCGGGGGCACCGCCCTAGAGTATACTTGTACATGGGGAAAGCACCATGTGGATGCTTCCCCTAATTTTGATGACTTTTTTATCTTTGGGCTAGCCGTTGGGTTAGCGACACTATTTTTTCACTCAGACATATACATTGTGACATATATATATATATATATATATATATATATATGAGAGATATTTTTTGCGGCTCAACATGATTTGTCACCTGTTTCGATTTATGTATAATTTTATACTAATGGGTATCTATGTTTTTTATTTTTATGTATGATGGTTTATTCGAGATGCATTCTAGTTTAGGATATTGTTAGGTATGCGATCAAATTTTTGGTTTTGACTCCTTGGTACATGTGTAAATGTGATATAGTCAAATTATCTACTTAATATTTTTGCATGCAAATATTTTCTAAACAGATATGTATCTCTTGTCTCAAATGTTTGGTTTAACTGTGATACTACTAACTGGGAATCGAGGTAGAAATGCATATGGAGTATGCCCTAATGGAGGGCATCGTACATAAGTTCGATAACAACGTCATATTTTTCCTGATTGTTTGTTGCTGAGCCGATGCACACATCATTTCAGCAGAGTGGCGATCGGTCAGGGTAGTAGATGACCCAGGTAGCTGCAGCTAAACTTTGAGACCATCTTGATGCTCCATCAGCAAATCTGAAATAGGGTTCAGGTTGGTGATCCATGGTGGCGCTTTGAGCATGTTTAAATAAGTCTTTTGGTCAAAACATTTCAGTGGTTGGGGTTCTGTACGTTCACTCTAGGGGAGGGCCACTTTGGCCATTATGGGTAGAATTTCTTGAGGTAAAGGCCATTGATGGGGTTACTGAGGCATGTCCCGTCTGGTTCTGTCAAGATTTATGCCCCCTATCGGAGGCAATGTTTCATGATGTAGGGTCCTTTCCACAAGGTTTTGAATTTTCCTGGCCCTAGGTCTTCTTTTGCGACATCATAGCGGAGGACTAGCTCTCCCTCGAAGAATGAGCGAGGGTTGATGGGTGGTCAAATGATGATTTTGCCCTTTTCTTATGGGCCTCTTTGTGTTGCAACGATTGTCGTCAACAAGCTCTAGTTGTACTAGGTGTTGTTCTAGAGGCTGGGTATCATCAAGGAGTTCAGTGGTGGCATGAAAATTTGGGATTCTACAGAAATAAACGCAGAAGCGCAAGGTACCTTGATTTTTTTCAACAAGAATATGGTGGAAATCATGTGATATGGGGGCGACTACAATCCTATTTCTGATATGTGATGATACAAATCGTATATGGTGGATTGTGTCATCGACATTTGGTGGGGGCAGAATCTCCCTGATTGGTCGCCTCTCAGTTGGCAAAAGAAGGATGGATATGTCTATCACATCCTCTTGGGTTGTTGAACTATTCATGGATTCCGAGTCCTTGCCATCTTCTTGGGAGATGCAGACTATGGTTGATCGCATGCAAGCTAGTGTTGTGAGGAATCTCGGTATGTAGTGACAACGACATACTGGGTGGTTGTCACTGCATATCTGACATGAATATGGGACGTCCAAGTTGGCGTGGTATACTATATGTAATGGATACCATCATTGGAACATTTTCAAGGTTGGGCAGTCGATGATGAAATTACCAAGTTCATCACAAAGTACGCATCGTTCAATTGGGGGATGGGGCCTAGCGGGGGGCCGTTCAGGTGATATCCGCTCTTCCTGTAGGTACAAAATGATATGAGTTTCATCCCTGATAGATTGGGTGGGGGTATCCTCTTGATAGGATCGCTTGATGGCATGTAAGGCATCCCTATATTGTGGGATCTCTGGGCAATGATGGGTATAGTGCCCGTAGTTGCTGTAGAGAGCGCATGTGTGACTGGTACACAATGCTTTGCCTTTACTTTTGCTGGTAGGTTCCTTTTTACAGGAACGCGGTCTTCAGAGCCAAGGAGTGGTTTTAATTCATCCAGCTCTGAATATATATGGGTAGGGTGGCCTATTATGTCGCATATGGCGCAGACTGGTGATTCCCAATGTATGGCAGCGGTCACCATTTTCTTTCCTCTCTTTTCAGTTTTCTTGGCTCTGATCACCAGTTTTGCAATGGGAATTTCCTTTGTAGGGGAAGTTTCATCCATTTCGGTGATGAGTGGGGTGTCCTCGGGATTGAGGTGCTTCAATCCTATGGTAGTGATGTGGGTGGCTCCTATTACTGTTGGGGGAATGAGGTCCCAAACTAGGATTTTCAATGATATGTTTGGTAATACCAGTGTTTCCAAAACCTGTTGGGAGACAAAAACAGCTGGGGGGTAGAGGAAAGGGATTTGGGAGGCATCGTAGGCTACAGAGCTTGTCGTAGCCAATGAATCAATGCCATTACTGCTTATGTCTGTATCCTGACTAGCTTCGGCGCTTGATGTGGCTCTTGTGACATCGGGCGATGACTAAGGATTATGAGAGGATCTCCTAGGAATTACCCTAGAATGGATGACGGTTTGAACTGGCTAGGGCCATATTCTTGGTACCGTGAGAGAGCATTCGAGGATGTATCTACATAGGGTAGGATTACAACTGTGTTTTTTAGGGTTGTTTCTCACTATGCGTCAATTGGTCTACAGTAATGATGCAGTCCTCGTCGGGGAACATCATGATGCGAAAGATGGAGGATGTTATGGCAGACATGGTGTACATATAACTCCACCCAAGGAGTATATTTTAGTCCAGGTGAGCATCTGAGACTTCAATGTCTATGTGGATCGTCTTTCCGGCTAAGTAGATTGGGATGTTTTGGTAGAGGCCGACGGAAGTTGATGAATGACTGTCGTATTCTCTAAGCGTAATGACTAAGTGTTTTAGTTTGGGAGACCCTAACTTCTACCAAACATTTTTGGACATGATGCACATGGATGCACCCTCGTCTATGACACATCGGTGAATTGTGATATTATGGACCGACACTGGTATCTGGAAGGCGACCATGGAAGGAAGCCTAGGGGTGGCTTTATCTAAGTCGAAAGCCATTAGGCACATATCTGCAGGGTCGATAGCACCTAACGCGGAAAGTAGGGCTTTCCATTGTTTTGGGCATGACTGCAATACTTCCAAAGCTGATATAGTAGTGGGATATTGTGCTAAATCATCCATAATACTATAATTATGGGCCTCTTTGGAGTAGTTTACTACTCACCTATTGGGTCCCTTCGCTATTTTTGGCAATGATTCTATAGGCATATATGAAATGGTCAAAGGTGCAGTCGATGCACTGGTACTTGCCCCCAACATATTGGTGTCTGATGGGGTGTCGTAATTGCGATTCCGTGTTTGGAAAAACATCTCTTCGCTAGTCATGTAGGTTTCATGGCTGCTTTTATCGTAGTTGTATTTATTTTGCTGCTGAGTGCTTACCGTCCCTTGATGGGGGAAAGGTTCTTGCATCATAGCTTGTTGCTGGGAAGATCCTCCTTGTCCTCGGTTACTCTATAGATTATTCAGCTCAGGGAGATCGGGATAGTGGTGAGTATAGTTTTCGTACTCACCATATATTGAACAAGAATGGTTTGGTCAAAGAGGTGGCATTTTTCTCTGCCGTTGGGCATTGCTCATCTCCTTGCTCTGACTTCAATTGGAGTTGCCTCCAACCTGGGATCGCGGTGGGCATTGCTGGTTGTTGCCCCCTTGTCCAGGGTTCCCTTTTGGCTTGTTTTTTGATTTTTTCTTCACCACGTTAGGAGGGTAGCTCTCCTGGTTGTATTGGTGTGGTTGGTTTTGGGACGGTTGCACAAAGTTCACTTGTGCATTGATCTGCATAGGCGGGTCTTGTGCTGGGGATTGAGCATAACGAAACCCCTGGTTTGCACTTGGCTATTGGAGGGGAGCTCTTATGTCAGTGTTTATTTCTGTGTATTGGGTCCCCTAAGCTGGAGGATAAGGTCCTACCTGGTGATACACTGGTGACCTATTGGTCAAATTTTGTTGAGGCATATGATGACTTTGAAAAATGGGTTGGGGTACATTCTGGGTAAAACTATACGCGTAACCGGGGTTTGGACTGCAGCTGCCTAGGTAACCTTAGGTCAATGACCCAATTAGTGCATTTGCAGAGTTCGACATACCTGGAAATTATTGATAAGTTTGCAGGCATGGGGCATTAGGAAGGATGTTATAAATGTATCCTGACTACGCATAAATCAGCTCAAGCTGCTGGGATTTGTTGATGGCGTCCTCTTCGAATGTGAGCCTTTGTTGCACCACATCCTTTTGAAATCTTTGCCATAAGAGTTTTTAGTAACAAATATAAGAGAACCCTCTTGTCGAGTTTAACTTTACACAAACTGCGACACCGCCTACATTCATGTAGATGGTCTGATATATGGACGGTGGGGGTCTGTCTAAAATGTGTCAGTAATTCCATTCCAGAATCATGGTGAATGGGTAATTGAAAATATGGTAGAAAAGTGGTGGCGAGGGCGCCAAAGGTTCCATGTGAAGCTGAGGGTTTCTCCATGTACCACTTCACGGCTACTCCAGTCAGAATGCATTGAAATAGTCTCAATCGAATAGTGTCATCAATGAGACTGTTCGATGAGCACCACATGTGGAAGGTCATGACATGGTTATCTGGGTCTTCCGATTTCTTTCCTTCGAACTTTGGAATATCCGAAGGGAGCTTCGTGGGAATGGGAGGTCATGTAGGGTTGTGTGCGATAAGGTCATTCATCAGCTTGGTTAAATCAGGTAGATTCAATGAAGCTAGGAAAGGTGACTGGGAGGCTGATGTCATTGCACTGTACAAAAACACAAAGTTTTGGTTAGGAAGAGAGTTAGTCTATGACGTACCCTGTTGTGTCTTCGGTTGGCTTCGTGAATGGGATGCACACCTCTGCTACCTAGGGGTTATGGGAGGAGTGGTGTGTGGTGTGGTGTTGGGAGACCGATGAGGGTTCCCAACTATGGATGCCCCAAAAAAGGACAAACCTATAATGGTGGTAGCATTCTGTCTTTGACACCTAAATGGAAAAATACCTGGAACCCCTCCCGGTAATGCGGGAAGTTCCAAAAAAATCCTATATCGACAAGGTCTCGTTGGGTCTATTCTGGTGTCGACCATGTTTGGTTTTGGAAAAATTCAAGAGGATAGAATCTATGATAAAAAAAAAATTCTTGTCAGATACATAAAACAAAGAGAAAAATAAAATAAATTTCCCTTTAAATTAATCTATGTGATCAAGCAATCAAAAAAGTGGTTTTTGTTTGTTTGCATATCATACTCAAAATCCTAGAAGACCTATTCGTCCTCACACACTCGAATGTAACTGGGCCTTGAGAATATATCTTTCGAATGCTAGCACAATGTCCCGTAAGAGCTGGTGACGCCCCTAGTCAGCCGAAGAAAATCCACCAAGGTAAGTGTAGAAGGTCTGGCACTTGTCTACACCGCCACCTATAGGGAAAGGATGCCCTAGTTTTGGTCACTAAGTACCACCATCCCACGTGAGCATTCAAGTCTTGGGCTTCTTGGTAAGCCAGTTAACAGTACTGAGTATCAGCTGGGTTAGGTAGCCCCAACTGATACCGCGAGCACTATGCCTAAGCCTAACCCCCTCTAAAATGGGTCTCTCTCACGCTCAAGTTTTATTTTTCGTGGGATGATAGGTGGATTTGAAGCTCCCTAAACAATCCACTTCTATGTTTCAAGATGAAGAGTGATCAAAGCGGCTTATTGGATGCCTATCCCCTTGATCCTAACTTAATCTATAAATCCTTTTGTGGTCCCTGTGGGGAGAATTTAGTGAGTTTTGTTAAGTTAGCTTTAGGTGTGTTTGCTTCACTTAGTGAGTGAATGTGTGTGAGCGCAAAGTGGACAAGCACATAGTTTGAATGTGTGGATGTTCGATGATCCTTTTCAAAATCCCCTCTTTAAACTATGTTGTATTGTTCTTGGCTCAAAAGAAAAACACATACGGATTATGGGCCTCTTTCTATTTTTCCTAGTTAATCTATGTGATCAACTATAGGGATATCACAAGTTATGAATAGGGAGCGTTCATATGCTTACCTAGGATCACCAGAGGGTGCAAAGGTAGCAGATATTACTCGCTCTTCTATAAAAAATTCAATCCTAGTCCCGAAACTCCTAGTGCAAAAATTGAACAAAACTAATAACTTTTACACTAGAAAAAAGAAACTAGCTATGCATGCGTGGTCTTGGGCCACTTACTTTGGCTATTTATCTAGGTGTGTTGGTACCAAAATTTTCAAAACATAAAAAATTTTCAAAATGAAATTTATTTTTGCCCCCTACTTAAACTATGTGTGAACTTTGCAAAAATCAACTTGAAGTAAAATTGACACTAAGCCTAAAAAAAGAAGATAAGAGTGAGCTTTAGCAAGTTGCGGGGTACCACAACCAGTGCTGGAAGGTGTATAAGGGGCTGCCAAGTACTTTACAAGCAGAAAAAGACAAAAACATGGGAGAAATTTCTCATTCTATATTTTGCGCA
Source organism: Pinus albicaulis (assembly GCA_034641835.2). Lineage (NCBI taxonomy): Eukaryota > Viridiplantae > Streptophyta > Pinopsida > Pinales > Pinaceae > Pinus > Pinus albicaulis. The sequence goes on along the minus strand of CM076583.1, from coordinate 1,004,528,549 downwards.
CAAAAGGCTAAAACAGGCGCGACGTCTACACACGAGTTAGCTCTGAATGCATGCCCTGGGCGCATCTATGGGAGGAAAAAGCGTGCAAAGTCCTACAAAAGAAATTTTTGGAGTTGTTTTGCCTCAGTATGTCACTTGGGATGAACTAAGGACTGCAAGAGAAATCAGGGGAAATTCAGCTCCACTCCACAGCACAAACAAAGGTCTCTGCAAAAAAGGCACAACCACATAAACTTGGTAATAAACGTTAGTGGAGTCACCAATCCTATTTGGATGTGTTTGGTGCACGTATTTACAAAATCAAGCCAAGTTAAGGGGTGTGGTCTACCCACTTAAGTTATTGGTAACAAGCAGAATAAGAAGTGGAGTAAAGCAAGTTAGTGGAACATGCTATAATCATAAGCATACTAGATAGAGAAATAGCATGCATATATAAACTAAAACTAAAATAAAAACTAAAACAAATAAACAAGAGCTCTGGAAAGATTCAAACGACAAAAATAATATGAACGGTGGCTCTAGGCCCCTCTTATTGAGTGCTGGTAGTAATAAGAGTGAAAATTTACCCTCTTGCCAAAGGGCCCCTAGAAGATGGGTTCTATGTCCCGATGCAAGGATTTTTTTTCCCAACCTTGCCTCGATGCAGTCTCCCTCTCTCTCTACTATGTTGGACTAAACTTGTTGGATGGCCAACAATTGAGTCCCCTTTATCTTCAACTCCGAATCACACATTTCTGGTATTTCTTGGGCAATTTTGGCTAACAGAACAATGTGTTCACCCATTCTTCATCTCATGGTGGCCTTATATAGGAGATTTGAAATCCTCTTTCCCTCCCTTGGTACATTATCACTAGTATATTTGGCCCAATTTCCGATGGCCACTTCATCGGTATTCCGACACATAGGCATCGCAAGAGAGACAGTTTGAGGCCAAGAAAAATGTGGTTAGCCATTATGTCGCAATTCCGACACTTCAATAAAGTGTCAGAAGAGCGAAACCTTTTCCGACGTTTCCAAAAAACTATCGCTCTTCTGACGTTTTCCAAACCGTCGCTCTTCCAACATTTTCCAATCCATCGCTCTTCCGACGTTTTCCAAATCGTTTCTCTTCCGATGTTTTCCAATCTGTTGCTCTTTCGACGTTTTCCAAAATGTCGGTATTCCAACGATCCTTATGCATCGGTCTTCCGACGTATCTCTTCTGACATTTAAAACGTCGATCTTCTGACGATTATCAATTTTTCAAACCACTGTCGTAATGCCGACGTTATATCTTCCGAAATCTAAAGCATCAGTCTTACAACGAAAGGTTACAAATATTTAAAAAACAAAACGTCGCTCTTCCGACGTTTAAAACGTCAGTCTTCTGACGCTTAGGAAATGTCGCTCTTCTGACGAAACAGTAAAAATATTTAAAAAAAGAATCGTCGCTCTTCTGACGTTTAAAGCATCGGTCTTCCGACGCAAGGCTAAAAATATATTTTTTTAAAATAAAAAAATTTTGTTAGTAACATATATAAACTTCACAGAGAACTATAGATGCGAAAGCGATGCCAACCCATTGTGTCACAGGAACGAGTGCAAACTTTTCATATTTTATTAGTCACTGTAATGGTGCCAACCAAATAGAACAAGCATTAAATTCCTCGTGTCTCCACAAAGGCATACAAACGATTGGGTGTGGATACCAAACCCACAGAGCACTAGCTATGTGAATCATCATACTAAAGAGCGAGAATTGTATAAATTAAATGTTCCATGGTGTAATGATCGGATTATAGTTAGTCTTGGATTGCATTACTGAGAGTGATATAATGTGTCATCCTACTGAGATCACCGAGCCATTGTTATCTATTATCTAACTGTGATTTACTGTGTGAAGTTATCATATACAAATTATTATCATCACACAAATGTGAGCCACAAAAATTTATAGCATGCCACTGTTATATAAGATGAAGATCCAAAACACATCGAGCCTTTGCAATTTCATCAAACAATGCAACAGATATTGAAATTGTATACAACTTTATCACCCTGTAGTGAGAGTCATCTAAGCAATCCTCATGTGAGCTGAATAGTAGAGTGAGATTTTTTTGAACCACATAGAGGTATGTTCAATCCCTGAGGCATCACATGAAATAGGATCCAAGGTTTGTATAAGCCACAATCTATACAAAACATGTTCATCAAGCCTTTGTTGACCATTGCAAGCTTCGAAAAATTATATGTGAGATTTTGAACATAAGAATGAGCCATTGTAATCTAGAAGTGCGAGTGTCACTTTAGATATATACATATAATCCATAGAGAATTGAAGCGATATATTCTTCATATGCAAGTTTCTATTAAGCCATAGAGACAGATTTGAAACACTGTGATGCCACAAAATATATTCATATTAACCACTCAGAAGAGAAGTTGAGCCACAGGAATAAACATTCGCATCACAATAGAGATCATGGTTTTACACTTATATGCCTAGAATCTTGACCATTCCTTTGTAGTTTGTCAAAACTTAGCAACAAGAAACAATACAGAGGAATACTTCTATCCACAAGCCAACAGAGTGTGATTTTCAACCTCTTTTCCAAGGAACTATAGATTCCAAAGCGATGCCAACCCATCATGTCACCGGAACAAGTGAAAAATTTGCATATTATATTAGTCACTGTAATTGTGCCAACCAAATAGAACGAGCATTAAATTCCTCGTGTCTCCACAAAGGCATACAAACGATTGGGTGTGCATACCAAACCCACAAAGCACCAACTATGTGAATCATCATATCAGAGAGCGAGCAATGTATAAATTTGATGTTCCATGGTGTAATGATCAGATTATAGTAGTCTTGGATTGCATTACTGAGAGTGATATAACATGTCATCCATCCTATTGAGATCACCGAGCCATTGTTATCTATTATCTAATTGTGATTTACTATGTGAAGTTATCATATACAAATTATTATCATGACGCAAATGCGAGCCACAAAAATTTACAACATGCCACTGTTATATAGGATGAAGATCCAAAACACATCGAGCCTTTGCAATTTCATCAAACAATGCAACAGATATTGAAATTGTATACAACTTTATCACCCTGTAGTGAGAGTCATCTAAGCGATCCTCACGTGAGCTAAATAGTAGAGTGAGCTTTTGTTGAACCACACAGAGGTATGTTCGATCCCTGAGGCATCATAGAAAATAGGATCCAAGGTTTTTATAATCCACAATCCATACAAAACATGTTCATTGAGCCTTTGTTGACCATTGCAAGCTTCAACAAATTATATGAGAGATTTTGAACATAAGAACGAGCCATTGTAATCTACAGGTGCGAGTGTCACTTTAGATATATACATATAATCCATAGAGAATTGAAGTGATATATTCTTCATATGCTAGTTTCTGTTAAGCCACAGAGACAGATTTGAAACACTGTGATGTCACAGAATATATTCATATTAACCACTCAGAAGAGCAGTTGAGCCATAAGAATAAACCTTCGCATCACAATATAGATCATTGTTTTACACTTACATGCCAAGAATCTTGACCATTCCTTTGTAGTTTATCAAAACTTAGCAACAAGGAACAATACAAAAGAAGATCATCACTGCCATCATCGTCATAGGCATCGTCGACAGGCAAGCCATGAGGCAATTTCTTTCCATTCAAAGAAAAGATACCTGCAAGTTTCAGGTTCAACGATAGTGACAGTTCATGAAGAATCTTCAAAAACTAAATGGAATAGCTTGGAAGCCAAGAAAACTAATTCAGTTCCTTGGCATAAACCTAGTGAAAAGTATGATGAACCTACATTTCATGTTGATTACAGTGGGCCCAAAACTCATCCTCCAAAGAATAACTAGAACCTTTTATGCTGCTGCAACTTTTTTATCTTGAGACATCACTGCCCATTTTTACTGCCCCTCCAATACAAAGAAGCAGATTGAGAGCCCTATGAGAGCAGGAAGCACGGAATGTTCAAATGACCCTTCTATGTTGGTTCAACTTTACCACTATATACCCGAGTTGTTACCATGCAATGGAAACACACAATATGGCAGTAAAGAGCCCAAGATGTAGCTGGATCGAGGTCAAGAGCAGAGTCCATTCATTTTTTGTTGGATACAGATCACACAAATAATCAGAGTGGATATATTCAATGGTGGATTTATTGGCTGGGAAGATGGAAGATTTAGGGTATATGCCAAATCTAGTAAACAACACATACTGAAGCTAATCCCTAAACACTAATGCATATGACTAGAGCAATATGTTAATGGTCTAACTTGTGAAACCCTAAAAACTAGAGCAAATAGAACATGGGTTTTCAAAAGTTTAATCGATCTGCTTTTATTCGAGATATAATCAATAGATTTCAATGGCAAAGAAAGAATCTGTAAATTATCATATCGACATGTTGAAAAATAGAACTAAAATACAAAAGCAACCGCAAATAAAGTGAAAAATTCGCAGATTGACCTGTGATGGAGCCAATTATAGTTGGAATTCCTTCCTTGTTGTGGAGCGAGCGGACGGCTTCACAATCTGTGGACTCAAACTTCGGACTTTGTAACCTCCAATGCCTTCCTTTTTTATTGTTGTTAGTCATACAACCTTGCGCTAGAAACAAAAAGGTGAGATCTCATAAGCACAAATGGGATCCACGGGAGGTCAATGGTGCAAATCCCACCGTAAAGAAATGAAGACGGGGAAAGGGGATCAAATTCACTGCAATTTTTCTCATATCTGAGTTCAACTGACCAGGAAACCTTAGGCAACAGGTAACTCCCTCATGGTTGTAGAGATCAGGTGGTTCAAGTCACCAAAGCTAGGTGTGGTGAGCTTAAGAGTCCTGAAGCAAATATCATAGACAGCCTCATTGTCAAGCACCATACATTCGTAGCTCTTAGCCTTCAATACATTTCTTTTACAGATCCATAGCTCTTAGCCTTCCTTCTGCGCTCTTTCTTTCTGTTCACACTGATAAGTTGGTTCAGTTGGTTTAGTGGTTTCAGTATGGCCGCATCCTCCCTCCTTCCCTGGACAAACCATGCAACCCTCAAAACTGGCGACAGTATGGCCACATCCTTCCTCCTTCCCTGGAAAAACCATGCAATCCTCAAAACCAGCGACAGTATGGCCGCATCCAGGGAAATTAAAACTTTTGATATTTGAAATTTTTTGACATTTTGAAATGAAATACGTGTAATACTTTCCAAAACAAAACCTTTGATGCTTTTCACATCTGGGCCAATGGTGACTTGAAAAAATGGTTCTATATGAGATTTTATACATGCACTAAGCAAAAAGACATTATACATTTCCGAAGAGAAGGAAAAATGAGATTTATACAATGAAATAATTTTGTGATTGCCTAATCTCGTAGAACAAAATAAATTTTATGAGATTTTGTTTTTGGATTATTATAATTACCAATTTCATCACAAAATTTATGACCACTCAAATTCCATTAAATAAAATGTGTGAGACTTTTCTTGGGGTTAATAAGGGGTTTGGGTAAATAATTATTGTTGATTATAAATAATTATTAATGAGGTTAGATCTAATAAATTTATTTAAATTGTTAATTATATAAAATTGCTGAATTTTTATTTCATAAACTAGGGACTTTGGTTGATTTTTTAATCTAATTATGTGATATTAAAGATGAATTATGGTAACTTAAAAATAAGTTTTATGTGGTTAAAAGGGAAGTAGTAATGTTATGGTATGAATGATTATTTTCAATGAAATTTTTGGTTTAGTAAGGATAACTCATCTATGGACATTTTCCATGATTTTTAAGACGGAGTCAATATAGGAAAGGTGATACTTAAAGGGCTCCCACATGCTTTAGAAATTTTATATCTATTGGTTTATAAAAATTAGAGGTGGAAAAATTTCCTAAGCTCTAGAGCTAAGTTTGTTCCAACTTAGCTATATCTTGAACAAAACATTGTTGTTGACGACAAGGATATGATAGAAATTTGGTGGGTTGTAGGGTAGTCTTGTCATGAAATAAATGTAATGTAGTTACTAGGTAGGTAGGGGGAACCATTTTGGTGGAACCTGGCCATAAATGGGACATCTATCCATGCATAGTTTTTTAAGAACAAATACACCTAGTGGATTATCATTGTATGGGAATCACTTTAGGATCTAGGCCACTGTGCACACAGTAACTAAAGGGATATTAGTGAAACCCACAAAAGTATTATAGGTGCTTTTATATAAATAGGCTTTCTTGTGTTCTCATTAGTTAGTTATGGGAAAATGATAATAAAGTAAGAGAAGTTATAGGTGCTTTTATAGAAATAGGTGTTCTTGTGCTCTCATTGCTTAGGTATGGGCAAATGACAATAAAGTAAGAGAAGGATTTGACTACTGGAAAATTAAAGGAATGATGCCACACAAAACCAAGCATGGTGCTGCAACACTTTCTAGGCTAAGGGATTTTTGAAGGGGTTCCCCCACCATATGACCGGAAGAAGAGAATGGTAATTCCAGATGCTCTGAAAGTGTTGAGGCTCCATTTAGGTCACAAGTATTGTCTGCTAGGAAGGCTTTCCAAAGAAGTTGGCTGACATCACTATGCCACTATAATGGAATTAGAAGGGAAGAGAAAGGCAAAGGCTTAGGTATCATATGAGAGAAGGAATCAATTGGAAAAATTGAGATCAAAAGCAGTGGAGTTAGCTGAAAAGCAGCTTTCCCCAAATATGGAGTTCTTATCTTCAATAAAGTATTAGATAAGCTGCATGTTGTGCTCAATGAAGCAATCAATTTTGAAAATGACAAGAAAATATTTTTGAAGATGAGGTTTTTGACTAGAAAGATATAACAACACAGAAATAATTACACTGTTAATACAATAATAATATAATCCGCAAACAACCTTCTCACATTCATGATCTGAGTATATAGGGAATTTGACAGAAGCAAGAACGTGATAAGTAGTAAGGAAATGAACGACTTGGGGTCTGTTCAGCAAACCCTTGAAGCAGCAATAACGCAATAACGTGCCCTAAGCCCTGTATTGCGATTTTCTTCATTAGGAAACCCTTGAAGCAGCAAATACTCGTATAGATAATGAGCTTCAAGATAAAAATCCCATAGACATGAAGAGTGTCATACGACTTGTTCAAAAATTAGTAAATGAAATTGTGGATCTGAAAAAGAACTCTAGAGAAGATACCTCTATTTAAATAACTTACAAACCATATTGCAGAAAATAATTACTTCTTCAAAGCTAATTCGTCAAATTTGGAGGGCCTAGGGGATTGGGGGTTAGGGGTTAGGGGATTTAGGTGTATTTAGGGTTTAGGGGTCATATAATGAGTTAGTAGTTAAGGGATTAGGGATTGGGGGCTTAGGGGGCTCGACCCGAACGCGTTTGGGCAGGCGCACTCAACCAAAATGACCCGACCCGAATGGGGTTTGGGTGGGTGCCATCAAACGAAGCGACATGGCATGCCTGACTGAATGAAGGCCCAAGGTATAAAACAAAAAACGGGCAGCACGAACATGCACAAGCCACCCATTCGGTCATAACTTAGCAAATTTGATACGTCCACCCTAAAAAAAAACGACCCAACCTGAACACGTTTGGGCAGGTGCCCTCACACGGCACGACACGGCACGCACGATTGAATGAAGAAAAAAGGGAGAAAATGGCAAACGGGCCACATGAACGTGCAAAAGGCACCTGTGCGATCACAAATTAGCAAATTTTATACGACCACCCTCAAATGAAATGACCTGACCTGACTCGAACGCGCTTGGGTGAGCACCCTCACAATATGGTGCACCCGACAGAATAAAGGCACAAGGGAGAAAAAAGAAAATGGGTTGCACGAATGTGCACAAGGCACCCATGCAGTCACAACTTAGCTAATTCGATACAGCTAGCCTCAAACGAAACGACCCGACCCGAACGCGTTTGGGCGGGCGCCCTCACATCACGCGCCCAACCGAACGAAGTCGCAAGGGGGAAAATAGAAAACGAGCCACACAAACGTGCACACGGCACCCGTGTGGTCACAACTTAGCAAATTTGATATGGCCGCCCTGAAACGAAATGACTCGACTAGACCTGAACGCATTTGGTCGAGCGCCCTCACACGGCGCGCCCAACCGAATGAAGGCACAAGGGAGAAAACGGCAAACGAGCCTCACGAACGTGAACAAGGAACCCTTGCGGTCACAACTAAGTAAATTTGATATGGCCACCCTCAAATGAAACAACCCGACCCAAACGCGTTTGGGCGGGCACCCTCACACGGTGCGACACGGTGTGCATGACCGAATGAAGGCACAAGGGAGAAACCAGCAAACGGGCCAGACGAACATGCACAGGGCACTCGTGCGGTCACAATACTCTTGAAGGTACATGCAGTATTAGGGACTACATTGATGCAATGATAGATTTGGTGGATATTGCATACTTGAAGCCTTAGTTAATGTTCATCCTAGTGAAGTAGAGTTATATAATGTTGGCCCAGGAAAGTGTATGTAATCTATAACTATAGTTTTTGCATATTTTTTTTGCATACAAGGTGGTGAATAAGCTTGAAATTCGAAGATGAGAAATTCAACACCCACTGGAAAAAATTCCAACTTGACTTCTTGAGATTTACAAAAATCCATTGACAACCTGGAGGGGAAATATTCCCAACTTCTTACTGCATAGGAGGAAACTGAGCCAAGAAAAGACAAGAGAATTCCCCATGTTTTCTCTTTGAATGAGACGAGTGAGACAATGTTCACAACACCGAGCAAGAGACACATAAGATTGAAAGAATTCTTAGCATCGATGGAGTTTATAAAGGTGTGGAGAGCCCACCAACTAGCAGAAGGGTTGTATTGACTCTCAAGGGAACACCCTTGAACTGATACTTTCTACCTTATCATATTAACACCAACCATGAATTCCACCTTTAGACTAATGAATTCCCATGCTGAGGGATGGAACCAACCATGAAATTCATTAACTCTCCCCACCCTGTATCCATCAATGAACTTGGTATGAAGGCAAAGGAGGGATCAATTAAGGTTTTTCCAACTTCATAAGACTCCACATGTGAGGGGTAAATGGGCGCGTGGACAACACCCCCACAAAACACCACCTCAACCTTAATGACGAGATCCTGACACCAAATGTTATTCGTGATGCGAATATGTTATGCGTGATGCGTGATGCGTGATGTATGAGTTTAGGGTACTATTGATTTTTCTAAGGAGGAGGGATAAATTGTTGTTCTTCAGGAGAAAACCTTTTTGAAGGTGTTGAATAGTGATAAGGGAATCCCCCATGATCACTAACCTAGAGACATCTCGATCATTAGCCAATTGGAGACCTGGAAGAAGCCCGTACATTTATGTGATATTGTTCATTCTTTGGACTAGCCCCCATAAGTACTTTATTTTTCATATTCCATCGGGATTTAGGAGAATCTCTCCCCCTCCCCCTCCCGCCACCCCAACTATTTAAATTTTATATTTTATTGAACTATTATGCTTCTATTATAACTCTTTATAAATGTATAAATTTATATAATTTAAATGTATGTGGTATAAAAAAAAAACTTAACATATTAGAATCATTAAGATAAAGATAAAAAAATAGAAACTAAAATTATTATACAAAAAAAGTGGTGTTCTATGTAATTTAACAACATAACTTCCAACATGATCCTCATAAAACTAACTAAACCCATATTGGTCTACTGTCAAGTTTGATATTTCAATAATTTTTTAGATGATTTTCATGAAATTAATAGAGCTTTTGTTTAGCTGGTGTTACACAGTAATTTGTCACCGTCCTTACCATTCCCCATCCCGCACAATGGAGGACCCATTTCGTGACCTGTGAACATTGTCATGCCTTGAAAACATCATCAATGCATTCCTCTAAGCATGAGCTTTATTTTCCCTTGAGACATCTCCTTGCAAAAATCATGAAAAACATCCCTTTTAGCATTGGCGCGGGCAAGCAGTTCAGTACTCGCGCCAGTGGGGAAAATCCTGCAAAGAGGTCGCGCCACCTGGTGCTCTGTCATAGAGCAGAAGTCGCGCCACCCATTTTAGGGACTGTTTTTTAAATATGGATGGCGGAAGTTGAGTTCCAACAAACTCACAAACCATTGCCTATCTTGATTTGGGAGGTTTGGCTGCGGGAGTTCTATGGAAGGGAAGTGGTTTTGCCACCTCCCATGGAACCTTCCTTGTTGATAGGGCCAATCCCATAATAATAGGGATCCCAACTCCCTTCTTCCCCATCTATAAAAGCCTGCTCAATCCCATGGCAAGCTAGTCTTGAAGTGCTGAAGCTTTGCATCTCCATATTCCCAAGTGCCTTTGTGCTGTAAAGAATCCTCTCTTTCCCTTAAGGCCAACTCAAGTAAGGAGACCATTGTCACGAGACTCTGGAGAGGTTTTCCCTTTCCTTGGTGAGCTTTGTGAGATGTGGACGACCGGGGACCCGTTCGAAGGAGGCTGCGACGTCAGAACTTGGTTGTAACCTCTATTCGTTTATTATTTAATAGATGACTATGATTATGGTTCCACTCCGTTTTCCATCATGTTAATGCGAGTAATGTCTTTTCTGACCGATGTTTAGTTACGTATGCTGGTTTCTATCCTTGTATCTGTTCGTTTCTTCTATGTGCAGGTGTTCATCCGCGGAGATCGTGGAAGGATTGTGATCTGCCAGGGCTGAAGGACGGGGACACTTCTTCTTCGGATTATAGCGTTGGAATCCAGGTAGGCTTCTATTCCTAGTCTTTCCATTCGTAACTAGGAGCTTGCGTCATAGCATTGTTTGTTTGTTGCTAGACCCCTGCTGGGCTAGTAGGGATCGCCTCTGTCCGCAGAGGGGATTTACCTCCTCAACAAATTGGCGACTCCACTGGGGATCGTCCGGTTTTCATTGTCTCGTTTATGTTGTTTCGCTTTGATTGTTTTTCCTTGCTTGATGAACCTTCTGGGTTGGATTCTTTCATTATTTTAGCTTCTTGGTTTGCTTAGCTTGCATTGGTCTGCTTCTGGAGCAGCTTGTTTTTTAATTTTTGCTGAGAAAATCGACTGGCGCGGTTTTTAACCCGACAGTCGCGCCAATTGGCGCATGTTGCCTTTGTCTAGCCCGCGCCAATTGGCTTCTGGAGCTAGTTTCACACTCACAGTCGCGCCACCCCTGTAAGTTTTTTGAGTTTCTTCATTTTTTGGCTCTCTGGATTTGATCAGTGTTTTTCTTCTTGATTTTCCGACTGCCTGAGTGTGTTGGAGTCTTGTTTGGCTGGAAATTCGCCTCTATCCTTTGGTTGTTTGCTTTTATCTATCGATTTCACGTTTTGAGCCCTAGGGCATCTAGTGGCTTGGTGTATCGAGCCCTCCTTGGGAGTTTTGGTGTCTTGATTGTCCTGTCAACTTGCTGATTGATTCTCCACATCCTCTTAGTAGTCGTTGATTGTTTTATTGCGTTTTTTGGGTGATTGTTCATTCCTTCATTCGAAATTCGTTTGGCCTTTCTTTGGACCTAGATCACACGGTCCATTGGAAGCTTTTGAGTCTTTTCTTTGCTTTGAGGGACTTTGGTCGATTTGGGGATCTGATTGCTTGCATTGTTGAGTGAATATTGTTTGTTTCGCTCTCTTGGATATCATTTCCCAAATTGTTCCGTTTGTTTTCAAGATTGTTTAGTGCATATTAGCTCTTAAACATTGAAAATCAAAAAAAAAAAAATCTCTTTTGCTTTTGTTAATTAGTGCAAATTGTGATCTTTTCCATATCGCTAGTGATTAGTGTTTTGAATGAAGAGTTTTCAATTGCATTAGTTGCATTAGAGATCTTTTTGTTTGTATTCCGTTCATTTCGTTTGCATAAAAGCTCTCAACTCTTATTTAACTAGTTTTCATCGAACGAAATGTTGCACTGTTGCATATAGTTTTGCATTTAGGAGTCTTTCGAGACACTACATATGATAGGGCCTGGAAATTGAAACTTAATTGAAGATCAACTGTAAAATTTATTCAATTAACCTAAGGCAGCATTGGAACTTAACGAAACATATTTAGAAGGTCTAGGCTAGAGACGTGTTACGGCGTCGTTAAACCTAGCAGCTGTCGTTCGCCTCTTGGCTTTAGACAGCGCTAGTACGGACTTGTGCTCCCCGTACCGTCGCGTATATAAAGGGAGACCCCTATAGGTTTTCAATCCTTTATCCACAGGAAGCCGAGTCTGCCGCCCTATACCCATGATACACCGAACACAGCATTCGGGGAGACTACCTGCACGTACAGAAAGTCCTTGGTCGATTTCTGTTTCATTTTTGAAACCAAGGTGTATATTGCAGTTCACGGATATTTGGTACACCCTTTGTGCCTAGTTTTCCTGAGCAGTCATTTGGTCTTTTCTGACTCCCTAAACTTGAAAAGACCGTCAAGCGCTTGTCCTTTCACGCTTGTATCAACTCTGAAAGAGATAGAGTCATCTTTCTATCGTTTCTCGACTCTTAAAATATGAAACGGTAGAATTTCTTACTTTACAATGTGGTAAAATTAATCGCCCACGATTACACACCTGTTTAGACATTGCTTGTTGACCGTTTGATCGTGTGTCTTAACTCGTTTTCAGCCCGTGTGTGTGTTTGCTCTTTTTCTCTAGTCTTTTGCCACGGTGGCGGAACCTTCGGTTTCGTCTACTGGTAGTCCTTACACGGACGATTCTTCAGAAGCTTCTCAGCCTTCTGTTGAACCACAGCAACCTGTTGTTTCCGAGTTTCCTGACGGGGGACCGGTTCTCGCCGAGCAACCCTTTGGAGGACCAGTTGAGTTCAATTGGCCCTTTTCGGACCCTGTGTCTGAATTGAGATTAGGAGTTGATTTCCTTTCTCTTGCATCGGGTTCACCGTTTGTTGCTGTTGTTTTTCCTCCTAGTCCTCGCCGTCTTTTGCGTGATTTAATGGCAGGATCAACCATGAGCGATTCTGGTGAGGAAATTCTGGGGTCTGATGACTATCAGCGCATCCCTCGTAGATTTTTTGAGGGAGACGACTCTGAGCTGGCTACCATGTCGTCAGCCAGTCCTTCTTTACCGCAGGGATACAGATCTCTGGGTCAGATCATTTTAGCTGCTGCCTCTATGGGAATATCATCTCCTGCTTCGAGGCCAGCTGTCACTACACCCGGGGTGTCTCCTTCGACGCCCGTCACTTCTGTTCCCGTTCGGCCCACTGTTTGTGTGGCTGCCTCTTCTTCTGTTGTCTCGGCTACCAGGGCTGGGCCAACTCCTGAAGATGTTTATCTAGCTACTGCTATACCGGAGAATATCTCTCCGGAGGAGTATCGGTTGTTTTTGCAACAACCGAACGCCGGGGCTGGACAGATTCCCCAATATCCTTACCGATCTTTCTTTTCGCACTACGCACAGGACGACACTCCCGTGTATGGTTTCCCAGGTCAGCTTGACGAGCATGGGGACATTTTGCGCCTTCCTGCTCCTGAGGCTTATCTTTATGCTCAAGGTTTACCGTACAACCAGGCTTACAACCCACAGGGACAACCTTTCCAAGGCCAACCTGCAGGCCAACCTGGCTATCAGTACGACCCACAGGGACAGCCCATTCAAGGCTACTCTGCGGGCCAGCAAGGGCCATTGTACAATCCGCAAGGACCATATTACAGCCTTGCTGGTCAACCTGCTCAGCCTCAGCCGGGGTATCAACCGGGACCAGCCTATGGTCCTGGGGGGCAAATCCAGCCTTCTTTACCGATGCAACCGCAATATCCTGTTGTATCTAACGTTGCATATCAGCCAGGACCACCCTATGGTTCTGCTTCAGGTCAAACTAGTTTCCAGCAAGCACCTGGTCCTATTCCACCACCAGGCCAACCGGCTCATCCGGTACAACCTGGTGGCCCGCCTCCAGGCCAGCCGGCCCATCCGGTACAACCTGGGGCCCACTTACAACCAGGTCAACCTGCGCCACCAGCGCCGCTTGTTTATCCGGGCCAACCTGGTCATTCAGGCCAGCCCCCTCACTCAGGTCAACCTGTTCATTCAGGGCAGCCCTCTCATTCCTTTCACTCTGCTCAACAACCTGTTCATTCAATGCCGCAGCCAAATCAACAGCTGCGCCCTACGTACCAAGCTCCGCAGGGTTCCACTTATCAGCAGCCTACTCACCCTCAGAGTGGTTATTATCCTCATGGTTAGTCTCAACCGAACTATAACCACCCTGGAGGCTCTCAGTATTATCCTCCTCCACCCGATTCTACCTACGCTCAGCAGCCAAATCCAAACGCTGCTTATACGGGGCAGACGCCTAATCAGGGCCCGAACCCTGGTTATCAAGCCCCGCACCATGGTTACCAGCAGCCAAATCAGTCTGGTTATACGAACTATGCCCCCTACGGTCAGAATCCTGCGGGACAGAACCCGTGGGGGCAAGGATATTCACAACCATCGTGGAGCACGGGTACCGGACCTTATCCTGGGACTGGCATGGTAGTTAACCCTCCATTGCCGTTCTTGGCTACCTTGGAACTGCCGGACATTTCAAAGTTGACCAATGATCCGATTGCACACAATCCGTATTGGCCTCCGGTTCCCACAAAGATACCAGGTGATTGTCCCAAGTTTGAGGGCAAAGCTGGCGAAGACCCCCAGGCGCATGTGATGACGTATCACCTCTGGTGTTCGTCTAACTCTTGGACCGACGATTCGATTCGTCTGCGTCTTTTCCAGCGTACTTTAACAGGAGCTGCTGCTAAATGGTACATAGAGCTATCCCGTGGTGTTTTTCAAGATTTCAACTCGTTAGCCATGGCTTTCCTCACGCATTTCCAGTTACCGGTCCGGTATGAGGCCGGGACGCACCTCCTGTCTTCTTTGAAGCAGGACACGGCCACTCACATCTCGGATCACATCCATGAGTGGCGGCGCCGTCGTCGACTGATCAAGTTTCACATACCTGATCAGATTTTGACTCACTGGTTCACCACCTCCTTTGTGAATAAAATCTCTCAGGATATTGCGATGGGAGCGTGTGTGACGGAGGAACAAGCTATCGCGCGTGCCCAGTACCTGGATCTTGTCTATTCGCAGTCTGGCACGCTTTAGGACATCTCGACTGATGCTCCACGGCCCGGAACCACTAAGGCTCTACCTACCCCTACGGTGGATGGTGTCATTGGTTCCGTTTCTCAAAATTCGAAGAAGTCTTCGAATGGGAAGCAGAAGGCTAATTCTTCCAACAATACCTCTGCTAATCCCGCCTCATCCGATTCTGGTAAAACCACGGAGGTGAATGCCGTCCAGGCCAATCCTGCGGACAAATCCTCCAAGGGGAAGAAGAAGGGCAAAGGCAAATCAAAATCTGATGCCCCGAAACTAGAATCTAAATCTCGAACTGAGGATGGCTCCCAACGTAAGCCGAAATTCCCTTGCCTCATCTGTGAAGGTGACCATTACACTAAGGATTGTCCACGACGGTCCGAAGTTAGTCAACTTCTTAAAGGCTCAAAAGGGACTCCGGCTGTTTTAAAAGAGCCATTTCCATCTCAGCAGACCCAGATGGTCGAATAGGCGTCACCATCTGCACCATTTGGGTCTCAGGTTTTCATGATGAAGACTAATGCACCTATCACTATCGCTACGCAGTCGAAAGATTACAGCGGTCAGCAGCAGGCACCCGGGAAGGCGGTTGCGGATGGACCACCTCCCCCACCTGTTTGTGGTCCGTTGGAAATCGAGAAGCCGACTCTCGAACCTGTTGTGAAGCCACCTCCCAAGGGTGTTCTTCGAAGATCCTCTTATAATCCAAATGCTCGTGCCGCTCAACATTACAGTATCGTTGAGGATTTGGCACAGGCGCCATGTGCTATGTCCGCACTTGAGGTTCTTCAAAGTTGTCCTTCACAACGGAAGGCTTTACTGTCTGCAATCGGTGGTATCGATCCCGCCGACTCGAGTCTTCTCACTTTCGATCTGGAAAATTTTACTCCCCGACTTCCGCATCAAATCGCTTTGGTCATTCAAGTCAGGATTAACGGTCTGAACATTCATAGGGCCATCGTAGATGAGGGTGCATCTACCTGCGTTATGTCCTCCGCTTGTTGGAAGGCCATCGGCTCTCCAACCTTGTCGTCATCTCCCAATGCCCTTGAGGCATTTGATGGTCGGGAATCTAAACCCCTAGGAGTTCTCGAGAGTCTTGCGATCACATTACAGGGAAAAACTGTCAACGTGGAAGTAGAAGTGGTTGACGCTAAACTCAACTACAACATACTTCTTGGCCGTAGCTGGACCCATGCCATGCTCTGCGTGCCATCTACCGTCTTTCGATTCATTAAGTTCCCTCACGAGGGCAAGATTGTCACGGTAGATTAGTTGTCATTTTTCACCTCTAGCTCTGAGAACAACGTGCCATACGTGGATCAAATTCCGAATCCCCCAGACAGCATAGGACCTGGTCTTTTCAAAGACCCAGTTCTCATGGGTATTTTCCCTGCACCGCCACCGAATACCGCTCAAGTCAACATGTTGTCCAGGACTGATGACCCCTGGCTTATTCCTACACCTGAGCAGGTATATGAGTTTGGAGAATCCATGCCTTTAACGCCAGTAGAGATCAGCTACTGTGAGATTATTGCCGCATCGGACCCTCCACCTCCTCAGCATGCTCCGATGAGCATGGCTCTCGACGTCTACTCGCAATCCCCCTGGCTTGGTCAGGCTGATTCACCTGATCCTCTCAGAGAGACTTTTCCTTCAGATGAGGCTATCATTGAAACCATGTCTCTTGAGGAGCTGCCCTGGGGCGATGGACATCATCGCTCCTCGTTTATGCCCATCTTGGGGGCAATGACTGATTGTCTGGAGCGCTATGCTACTCAGGTTCCTTCCCCTCCTCTTCAAACACCGATCTTGACGCACGAGGTCTTTTCGGAGGGCAATCTGAGTAACATTACTCAAACTGTTCCTATCAACATCTCTGTTAAACCAGGGATTGTTGAGAACATTCATGTGGGTGTGACTTGTTCTCCCGAGGAGATTCAAGTCTATACTGAGATTTTCAAAGAATTCAGAGATGTTTTCGCATGGTCCTACGAGGAAATGCCGGGAATTGATCCTAGTATTGTCGTGCACGAGATTCCAACCTATCCAGGTGCGAAACCCGTACGCCAACGCTTACGTCCCATGCATCCTCGAAAAGTCGCCGCTATCAAGGCAGAAGTTGAAAAACTTCTGAACGCGGGTTTTATTTATCCTATCCCCCTTACAGAATGGGTGTCCAATATCGTCCCTGTTGATAAAAAGCAGGGTACAATTCGAGTCTGTGTGGATTATCGCGATATCAATCGCGCCTATCCTAAGGATAATTATCCCACTCCGTTCATCGACCAGATCATCGATGAATGTGCCGGGAGTGAGATCTATTCCTTAATGGACGGTTTCTCGGGCTATAACCAAATCAATATTGCACCTGAGGATCAACATAAGACCACATTCATCTGTCCGTGGGGCACTTTCGCGTACAAAAAACTCCCGTTCGGCTTAAAGAACGCTGGCGCCACGTTTCAGCGTGCGATGTCCTACGCTTTTCATGACATTCGTCATATTGTCCAGCCTTATCTGGACGACTTGCCAGCCCATTCGGGTAAGCGAGAGGACCATCCTGAGCATCTTCGCCAGATATTTCTTCATTGCAGACGCTACAATATCAGGCTCAATCCTCATAAGTGTGTCTTCTGCGTTGATTCTGGCCGTCTTTTAGGCTTTATAGTCTCGAAGGACGGAATTCGCCTTGACCCTCTGAAGGTTGAGGCCATCATAAATCTCCCATCACCCTCCTCCCTGTATCAATTACAGAGTCTGCAAGGGAAAGCGAATTTTCTTAGGCGCTTCATCCCGAATTATGCCGAGGTGGCCAAAGGATTCACTCGTTTGTTAAAGTAGAATGTTCCCTTTCACTGGGACGAAATTTCTCAGGAATCCTTTGAGAAGCTGAAGACATTGCTAGTCAATGCTCCGTTGCTTCGTCCTCCGGACTACCACCGCGACTTTACTTTGTATCTAGCCGCCGCATTTAGCACCATCGCCATGGTCTTGGTGCAGGATGACGAGAACGGTGATGAGCATGTTGTTTATTACCTGTCTCGGAACCTTCTCGACCCCGAAACGCGTTATGCACATGTCGAGAAGTTGGCCTTAGCAGCCGTACACGCCGTACAACGCTTCCGCCATTACATCCTTTTGCGCACGATAACAGTGGTTTCAGACTGCAACCCTATGACGTATATTCTTTCCAGACAATTACTAGGGGGCAAGTACTCCAAATGGATCATGATCCTGCAGGAGTTTGACTTGGAGTTCACCACTGCCAAGTCAACTAAATCACTGGTCTTCACGGATTTGATTTGTTCTCTCCCTACAGACTCTGTTCCCTCACACTCTGAAGATCATATACCGGACGAAACGCTGTTTCTTATCGATACTCGTGATCCTTGGTACGGTGACATCATAGTGTATCTTCAGACCGCGACATTTCGGTCTGAGTTGGATAAAACTGCCCGCCGTCGGATTCGGCACCAGTCCCAACCCTACCGTATTGTAGGAGATACCTTATATCGCATTGGAGTAGATTCGGTGCTCCGACGATGCCTTACCTTGGAAGAGGCTGAGAAAGTCTTGAATGACTGCCACAGTGGCGCCTGTGGCGGACACATGTCCGGATATGCTACTGCCCAGAAGATTCTCAGGGCAGGATATTTCTGGCCTTCCATATTCAAGGATTGTATCACTGCAGTCCGTAAATGTCATCCGTGCCAGATTTTTCGGCGCAAGATGCGCGCGCCGCCATTGCCTTTGCATCCCGTTATTACCCTCGGCCCTTTTGCGAAATGGGGCGTGGATTTTATGACGTGTAACCCTCACTCGGCCGGGGGGCATGCGTATATCATTGTCGCCGTCGACTACTTCACTAAGTGGGCCGAGCCGATGCCTACACTAGCTGCTGACGGAAGAACGGCTGCTTCATTTTTATTCAACCATGTTATTGCACGATTCGGGGTTCCTCAAGCTATCGTCACTGATCACGGTACTCATTTCCGCGATTACATGATGGCGGAGCTGACAGCTGCGTTGGGCCTGCGTCACGACAGCTCAACACCATACTACCCTCAAGCGAATGGTCAGGTTGAAGCGGTGAACAAGGTTTTGGTCACTATGCTTCAGCGAACAGTTGGGATTCATAAATCCACTTGGCATCTTCAACTGTTCTCAGCTCTCTGGGCGTACCGAACATCTGCTAAAAGTGCAACCGGATTCACACCATTCCAACTGGTGTACGGTCTGGAAGCTACTCTGCCGGTTGAATGTGAAATTCCTTCGCTTAAATTAGCTGTGGAGCTCTTACCGGATACTTCTCTTGAGGAAGAACGTCTTCTGTATCTCGAACGGTTGGATGAAACCCGTCGTCTAGCTGCTTTGATCATCGAAGCACAAAAGAAGAGGGTCAAATCTCATTTTGATCAATCTGTTTCTCCCCGTTCTTTCATCGAAGGAGACCTCGTCCTCTTGTACGATCAGGCATATGATAATCTTGGAGCCGGTAAACTCCAGCCTATGTGGCACGGGCCCTATATAGTAAAGCTTGTTTTGAAAAATGGGGCCTACGAGCTTATAGATTACGAAGGAGTTCCATTGGCGCAGCCCAGGAATGGGCTGTACCTTAAGAAGTACTATGCCTGAAGTGATTTCTTGGTGTGGTGTGTGTACATAGGTGTGTGATTGTCATTTGTGTGCATGTATAGTGTGGTGTGCTTTGTAAACATCTTTCTGCTGATCGGGTCTTCCTGGTTGTGCGGATGTCTATTCATCCATTTGTTGGTTTCGCGGATGGTGCCTCCCGCAGTACCAGGAATCTGTCTTCAGCAGCCTGGGTAATCTATGATCCTGCTGGTGAGTTGATTGACTTGCAAGGAGTGTGTCTAGGACGTACCACGAACAACATCGCGGAATATAGTGTTGTGTTAGAATTATTAACCGAGGCAGTAAACCTTGGTATCCGTGAATTGCTCGTGTATCTAGATTTGCAACTTGTGGTGTTACAACTGAACGTACACTATTCGGTAAGGAACCCATCCATCTTACGTCTGTATCTACGTATTCGATTACTGGAAAGAAATTTTGACTACATTACATATCATCATATACCCAGGCATTTGAATACATTAACAGATGCAGTAGCAAATTTGGTATTAGACAGACATTTGCGCAATTTATAAATCATCATCACATGTAAAGAAAGACTCATCCAGAAATAGATATGCATATATATAGATATCGAAATGTTTACATAGAGTGTGTCACATAAAACTCAAAAAATATACATAATCATCTTAGTACATCCTGAGACACTGTGTCTCTCAAAAATAGGTGTGGTATAAATCCTAAGGACTAATCCGCATGGTGCTCATGATAGCACGTCACTGCACGCACTAGGCGCCTCAGGATTCGGTGGATCCGATTCGGAACTCCCACCGTGTGGCGCTGGTATGCCATCGGTACGTCTGATAGCCGGGCATAGTCTGGGATCCCATGGGCAATCCCCTCGAGGTTCTGGATCAGTTCCTCTCCTCCGGTACCTTCCCCCTGGATCTCAGGGGCAAGTTGTGTCCTCCGGGAGATTGGAGACATCTCGGCCGGTCTCTCAGGTCCTACATATGCATGCATTTATAATTGTGTTAAGACGAATGTGTATTAACAAAAAAAAAACATATAAACATAAAATCAAAATATGAGGTCTTACCCAGCTCTTCATCCCAGTCATCTCCTTCCGGTAGAGGGAGATCTGGGTCCCCGGTAAAGTCAGTTCCCGAATAGGGCCAGTCTTCCACGACGATCAGCTGGCACTGTAGCCACCTAAAGAACTCTGGCCTCCAGGACATCTATTGGCCACCTCCAGATCTGGGCATCAGTGCTGCCCAGCGAGCCATTCGTGGCTCTCGTGGTATCGGACTAGCCACTGCGGCCCCTTGGCCCTGGAAGATTGGTATGCGTTCCAGAATGAACGATACCAAGATGGAACCATAACTGAACTGCTTCAGTTTCCCCTGTTTGCACTTTGTGAGCTGCCTTTTCATGTTGATAGTTACTGCTTCTGCCCAGTTGAACAGTAGGGGACCCATGCATTCTGAGGCCAGCAGGAGTTGAGTCTTCGAGGCCTCGTGCGGAGCCTGCGACCCCGCAGCCCGCGTAATGGTATGGAGAACTACTCTCAGTGCTAGATCAGGGATAGTATGGATGTCTACCTTCTTGCTTCCTGATCCTGTTTGTGCCCCTCGGCACACCCGTGCCATTACCTGTTCCATCTTTTCCCCGGATGGTCTGCTTCCAGTCAGTACAGGGATTGGACCTCTGCGGGACAATCCGGTAATGAAATAAATGTCAGTGACCTCCAATTCTAACACCTGGTCTCGTAATCTGAACACCTGTTCATTTTCATCCCAGATACTGATTAGATACTGGAGGAGCTCGGGCTGAGCTCGTAAACATGGCGTGAGGAAGAACTTTTTCAATCCACAGTCTCTAAGTGCATTCATGCAAGCTTGGCTTTGCATGGCTTGTTCATCCTCATCTCCGTGCTCTCGTTCCTTCCATTCGATTGCCATTTTGAGTGATTATCTGCATTCACATGGTCAAAAACCCCTGGTTAGATCTTTGGTGAGCTTCAATTTTCAAGCATTTGGTTCAAATACCAAAATTTTGGGCGCAATTTAGGGTTCAGGCGCTGGCGCGACTGTTTTGCGAACAGTCGCGCCACGTGGCGCGAGCCCTTTACAAAAAAGAGCTCATTGGCGCGGGTCCGTGCCCGATACCCGCGCCAATGGGCCCGGCCCTAAAATTTTAAAAATGACCACACAAAGCTGATTTCTAAGGGAAAAACATTAAAAAATGAATGAAAATGTAGAGCAAGGGAGCGCCTCTTACCTGTGACAGACGAGGAGCTGAATGGTTGCCTGGATTGGTCGCAATCGTCGATGAAAGTTTCTGCTCCAAATGGACCACTGTTGCTTTCTACCAAGGTAAATAGTAAAAGTAATTTTATTTTTACCAATTTGACATATTTATAACTTTTTGGACGTTAAATGAGTTTTAAAAGTTATTTTTATCAAATATTTGCATATGTTATGTCGAAAATGGATTTTACGCTTGCTTGGTATGTGCAGCAACAGGTTTTGCGACTTAAACGATGGAAACGAGTTGTATTTTATACTTTTTCGGACTCGGTAAATACACGAAAAAGTCACTCTCGAGTCATCTTTCAGCTCTTTTCTGACTCTCTAAATATGAAAAGATTGCCGAGGCCCTTGTCGTTTCGATCTCATTAAAATGGACACGAATCGACGTCCACCCAGTATAAGTTTAACCCTTTTTCGGGCTGGGACGGATCGATTACGAAAAAGGAATACCCTAGCCTATCGCGACTAGGAGGTTTTCCCGGATATTGTTTTCTACCTTTTCGGATCTGGGGGACTATTTACGAAAAGGGACCTGTGGAGTTTTCTTTTCAGCTGTCTTTTCAAACTCTCTAAACATGAAAAGACGCCGAGTTCTTCCTTTGTCAGACTCGTTAAAACCTGATGACATCGGATTTAGTCGAAATGACGTTCTCCGAGTTTCTCCTTCCTAGGACTCGTTAAATGCACTAGGATGGATTCGCCCGAAGGGCGGACTTATATTACAAGCATATGCTATCCCCTTCAAGCTTGTTATCAAAAATAATTGGGGTACTCGCCAGAAATGGTGGGGGAAAAATGGAGCCATCGTTGTTGTCATCGGCAGTATGTCGCTCTTGAACATGGCACTTGTCTGCATTCGTGTCGGGTTGGGGACATCTCATCTCGTTGCTTCAGTTTGCCTTCGTGGGTTTGGGTAATCTCTTTTGACCTCTCATCTGTTCACTGCATCGTCGCCATGACCTCTGATCTGTTGATGTCAAATACTGCCAAGTCCATTGTCATGCCGTTCATGTGTTCAAGAGAAGTTGGCCTCTGCAAATATCAACCTTCCTCTGTTTCTCATACGATCCTGATTCACAACAAAAACATCATGTTCCTCTGTCTCGTGTCGATGATGTGGGAATCATTATGGCCCACATTCGATCAAGGTCACTTCCTGTCGACTTCAACTCATTATCCAGGAAGTTGGTCTAGAGACTCCTTATGGTACCTTGGAGCCTGCATGCCTCAATGGCAGGTTCGTCGCATTCGACGTGAGGTTTACATCATTGACCTCCGATCGAGTGATTCTACGGGTGTTCGACGTCAACTCATTTATTCGCACGCCGTAGATTGTACCTATAGTACCTTGAGGACCATTGTCATTATTGGTGGTTTCTCTCGCGTCTGTTAACAGCTTTCATCATTGGCTGGTAATCGGACGATGTTCTTGCATGTTCGACTTCAGCTCACATATTCACATGCTTGAACTTGTACTTTGTTGGGTCGAGATGGAGCGCAAGACCCTGGATTGTGTCTGTTGTAATCCAGGCTGCGATTGTGGATTATTATCATTATGTGCATGACTCACTGATTGGATGGCTGCGACCATACCTGAGTCTATTTATTTGATCTTAGTTGGATGGCTGCGCCCATACCCTGGATCCGGATTATAGCATACTCTGTTTCGGATGGCTGCGTCCATACCACTTATATATCATGTACTTGAGATATCAGTTGTATCTTTCTGCGCAGGTTTTCCGACGGCGGGCCTTCGGTTGAACATGTTCTCGTAAAGCATTTCACCCCTCTCCCTCTCGGGCCTCATACTTTAGGGGGCATCTGTTACACAGTAATTTGTCACCGTCCCTACCATTCCCCGTCCCACACAATGGAGGACCCATTTCGTGACCTGTGAACATTGTCATGCCTTGAAAACATCATCAATGCATTCCTCTAAGCATGAGCTTTATTTTCCCTTGAGACATCTCCTTGCAAAAATCATGAAAAACATCCCTTATAGCATTGGCGCGGGCAAGCAGTTCAGTACTCACGCCAGTGGGGAAAATCCTGCAAAGAGGTCGCGCCACCTGGCGCTCTGTCATAGAGCAGAAGTCGCGCCACCCATTTTAGGGACTGTTTTTTAAATATGGATGGCGGAAGTTGAGTTCCAAAAAACTCACAAACCATTGCCTATCTTGAGTTGGGAGGTTTGGCTGCGGGAGTTCTATGGAAGGGAAGTGGTTTTTCCACCTCCCATGGAACCTTCCTTGTTGATAGGGCCAATCCCATAATAATAGGGATCCAAACTCCCTCCTTCCCCATCTATAAAAGCCTGCTCAATCCCATGGCAAGCTAGTCTTGAAGTGCTGAAGCTTTGCATCTCCATATTCCCAAGTGCCTTTGTGCTATAAAGAATCCTCTCTTTCCCTTAAGGCCAACTCAAGTAAGGAGACCATTGTCACGAGACTCTGGAGAGGTTTTCCCTTTCCTTGGCGAGCTTTGCGAGACGTGGACGACCGGGGACCCGTTCGAAGGAGGCTGCGACGTCAGAACTTGGTTGTAACCTCTATTCGTTTATTATTTAATAGATTACTATGATTATGGTTCCACTCCGTTTTCCATCATGTTAATGCGAGTAATGTCTTTTCTGACCGATGTTTAGTTACGTATGCTGGTTTCTATCCTTGTATCTGTTCGTTTCTTCTATGTGCAGGTGTTCATCCGCGGAGATCATGGAAGGATTGTGATCTGCCAGGGCTGAAGGACGGGGACATTTCTTCTTCAGATTATAGCGTTGGAATCCAGGTAGGCTTCTATTCCTAGTCTTTCCATTCGTAACTAGGAGCTTGTGTCATAGCATTGTTTGTTTGTTGCTAGACCCCTGCTGGGCTAGTAGGGATCGCCTTTGTCCGCAGAGGGGATTTACCTCCTCAACAGCTGGTTTAAATTTGACTTGAGATTTCCCTAGGCGCCCTCACACGACCTGACCCGACCCACCCTGACCCACCAGAACACGTTTCCTTGGGTGCCATCACATGGCATGACCCAACCTGACCCGCCCAAATGCATTTCCTTAGGTTCCCTCACATGACCCGACCCAAAGGCGTTTGGGCAGGTGCCCTCAACCGAAACGACCTGACCCAAACACGTTCGGGTGGGCGCCCTCAACCAAAACGACCCTACCTGAATGGTTTTGGGCGCTGGGTGCCCTCAAATGAAACGACCCTACCCGAACCGGTTTGGGCGGGCGCCCTCAAACGAAATGACACGGTGGCCTACTGAATGAAGGCACAAGGGAGAAAATAGCAAACGGGCCGCACGAACATGCACAAGGCACCTGTGCGGTCAGTACAACTTAGAAAATTTGATACGACCGCTCTCAAATGAAACGACCTGACCAGAATGCGTTTGAGCGGGCGCCCTCACACGGAGCAACACGACGCGCACAACCGAACGAAGGCACAAGGGAAAAACTGACAAACGGGCTGCACGAACGTGCACCGTGTAGTCACAACTTAGCATATTTGATACCAGTGCCCTCAACCGAAATGAACCGACCCAAACGCGTTTGGGCGAGCGCCCTCAACCAAAATGACCTGACCCGAACACGTTTGAGTAGGCACCCTTAACTGAAACAACTCGACCCAAATGGGTTTGGGTGGGTGCCCTCAAACGAAACGACATGGTGCGCCCGACCGAACGAAGGCACAAGGGAGCAAACAGAAAACGAGCTACATGAATGTGCATAAGGCACCCGTGTGGTCACAACTTAGAAAATTTTATACGACCGCCATCAAATGAAATGACCCGACCCAAACACGTTTGGGCGGGTGCCCTCACATGATGCAACATGACGCGCACAACCAAACGAAGGCACAAGGGAGCAACTGGAAAACGGGCTGCACAAAAGTGCACAAGCCACCCATGTGGTCACAAGTACTTGGCAAATTTGATATAGCCGCCCTTAACCGAAATGACCCGACCCAAAATTGTTTGGGTGGGTGCCCTCAACTGAAACAACCCGACCTGAACGCGTTTGGGCGGGTGCCCTCAACCGAAACGACCCTACCCGAATGGGTTTGGGGGGGCACCCTCAAATGAAACGACCCTACCCGAACGAGTTTGGGTGGGCACCCTCAAACAAAACGACACGGTGGGCTACCGAACGAAGGCACAAGGGAGCAAATGGCAAATGGGCCACACGAAAGTGCATAAGGCACCCGTGTAGTCACAACTTAGCAAATTTGATACAGCCGCCATCAAATGAAATGACCCGACCTGAACATGTTTGGGCAGGCGCCCTCACACGGCCCGTGCGACTGAATGATGGCACAAGGGAGAAATTGGAAAACGGGACGCACAAACGTGCACAAGGAACCCGTGTGGTCACAAGTACTTAGAAAATTTGATACAACCACCCTCAACCGAAACGACCTGACCCAAACGCATTTGGGTGGGCGCCCTCAACCGAAACGACCCGACCCGAACGCATTTGAGCGGGCGCCCTCAACCAAAATAGCCCTACCCAAACAGGTTTGGGCGGGCGCCCTCAAATGAAACGACCCTACTCGAACGGGTTTGAGCGGGTGCCCTCAAACGAAACGACGCGACAGACTACCGAACGAAGGCACAAGGGAGAAAATGGCAAACAGGTCGCACGAACGTGAAAAAGGCACCTGTGTGGTCACAACATAGAAAATTTGATGCGGTCGCACTCAAACGAAATGACCTGACCCAATCCGAACGAGTTTGGGCGGGCGCCCTCACACGGCACGCCCGATCGAATGAAGGCACAAGGGAGAAAATGGAAAACTAGCCTCACGAACGTGCACAAGGCACCCTTGCGGTCACAACTTAGTAAATTTAATACGGTAAACGACCCAACCCGAATGCGTTTGGGTGGGCACACTCACACGGCGCGCACGACCGAATGAAGGCATAAGGGAGAAACCAGCAAACGAGCCGCACGAACATGCACAGGGCACCCATCAGTCACAATACTCTTGAAGGTACATGTATTAGGGACTACATTGATGTGATAGATTTGGTGGATGCATACGTGAAGCCTTAGTTAATTTTCATCCTAGTGAAGTAGAGTTATATAATTTTGGCCCAGGTAAGGGTGTGTAATCTATAACTATAGTTTTTTCATATTGTTTTTATTATGTCGAGCCTAATTTATTTTAGACCTTTTCCTTACCTATGCCATTTTGATGTGGCAAAGAGGTACTTAAGGAGTGTTTGAAAAGTAACAATGAAATTTAATATTATATTATGATTGAAAAGTTATGCATTAATATTGGTCTAAATGGCAATAATGGGGATGTGGACATAAAATTGTACTGTCTTGTGCAACTTGTTCCCCATAAGGGACAGAAATCGAGTGTTGGAACACAAAATTAGATACAAAGTGTGATTTGATACCACAAATAGGGAGCCAAAAGAGCTTGGAAATAGAGGGGGAGATGTTTGAGCTAGGGGAGCTGCCTACACAAGGAGGAGACCCAAAATTTATCGAAACATGGAAAGAGACAAGCTGGAATAAAGGGAGGGAGTTTTCCAACTAAGAAAAAAAAGCAAAATAGAACTAAAGGTACCAAAGATGTTAGTATTCATGCAGGGGAAATTGTGCATATGAAAATTGTGCAAGACTTGGGATGCATGAAGTTACAACACTGATGGTGCCCTCAACACAGTAACACCTATTTCCATGGAAAAGGTTGCAGGATGCGCATAGGGTGGTGAAGAAGCTTGAAATTCTAAGATGAGAAATTCAACACCCATTGGAAAAAATTCCAACTTGAGTTCTTGAGATTTACAAAAATCCATTGACAACCTGGAGGGGAAATATTCCCAAATTCTTACTGCATAGAAGGAAAATCAGCCAAGAAAATACAAGAGAATTCCCCATGTTTTTGCTTTGAATGAGACGAGCAAGACATTAACGTTCACTACACCAAGCAAGAGACACATAAGATTGAAAAAATTCCTATCATCGATGGAGTTTACAAAGGTGTGGAGAGCCCACCAACTAGCAGAAGGGTTGTCTTGACTCTCAAGGGCACACCCTTGAACTGATACTTTCTGCCTTATCATATTAACACCAACCATGAATTCCACCTTTAGACTAGTGAACTCCCATGCCCGAGGGATTGAATCAACCATGAAATTCATTAACTCTCCCCACCCTGTATGCATTAATGGACTTGGTACGAAGGGAAAGGAGGGAATTAAGGGTTTTCCAACTTCATAAGACTCCACATGTGAGGGGTAAATGGGCACGTGGCCAACACCCCCACAAACCACCACCTCAACCTTAATAATGAGATCCTGACGTCAAATATTATGCGTGATGCGAATATTTGCATATATAGGAGGAGACAGGGGGGGCATAGAAAGGAGGGCTTTGGAAATCTTCAAAAAATAATTCTCATGGTGCATATATCCAACTAGAAAAACAAGAGATAGGGACAATTATATTGAGTGGAATTATTCATGGAATATCTTTCCAACCTGACATGTCATTGATCTCATACTAACCCGCTTCCTTCAAGAAGGAAGGCTTGATTCATTTGTGTATCCGCCTCTTTTTTTTGGCTTCTTAAAATGTGTTAATAAGCCTTTTGAGAGAATGATTTTAGGGTACTATTGATTTTTCTAAGGAGGAGGGATAAATTGTTGTTCTTCAGGAGAAAACCTTTTTGAAGGTGTTGAATAGAGATAAGGGAATCCCCCAAGATCACTAACTTAGAAACATCTCGATCATTAGCCAATTGGAGACCTGGAAGAAGCCCATACATTTATGTGATATTGTTCATTCTTTGGACTAGCCCATACATTATATGTAAAAATAAATTTATATTGATATATTAATGAGAAAAAATATATTTAAATATGAAATTATAATTATATTTTAAATTAAAATTTGCATTATATATATATTCGTATTTAATCCAAACCTTATTATATAATTTCACACATTATATATATTAACCCAAAGTTCCAAGGTTTAATTATGGTGGCAAATCGTATTCCAAAGTATACCATACGGTGGAAAAACATTACAATGTTGGTGTTATAATAAAATTTAATTATAAAAATAATAATAATGATGTCTAACAACTTATAATAATAAAATTAAATAATAAAAATAATAAAATTTAATACAACCTATAATTTTCATATGTAGAAAATGATAATGCAATCTATATAAAATTAAATAATAAAATTTAATAAAAATAATCAT
Organism: Pinus albicaulis; assembly: GCA_034641835.2. Lineage (NCBI taxonomy): Eukaryota > Viridiplantae > Streptophyta > Pinopsida > Pinales > Pinaceae > Pinus > Pinus albicaulis. The sequence goes on along the minus strand of CM076583.1, from coordinate 1,004,499,285 downwards.
AAAATATTAAATAATAAAAATAATCATAAAAAATTAAATAATAAAAATAATAATAATTATATCTAACAACTTATAATAATAATATTTAATTATAAAAATAATAATGATGATGTCTAACAACTTATAATAATAAAATTAAATAACAAAAATAATAAAATTTAATACAAACGTCGCAAGACTGACGAAAATGTTAGCATCGTCGCATTTCCAACATTTTGTGCCAAACTTCGCAAGACCGACGAAATTGTAAACAACGTCGCATTTCCGACGTTTTGTGTCAAACGTCACAAGGCCGATGAATATGTTGGCAACGTCGCATTTCTGACGTTTTGTGCCAAACGTCACAAGACCGACGGACATGTAAACAACGTCGCATTTCCAACGCTTTGTGCCAAACATCGCACGACTAACGAATATGTTGGAAACGTCGCATTTCTGACGTTATGTCCCACAAACATCACTCTTCCGACGCTTTGTGCCAAACGTCGCAAGACCGACAACATTCATGAACGTCGCAAAAGCGACGATGCCCCTAAACGTCGGTATAGCGATGGTTGTTGGCGGGCTTTGAAAAATTGATAAAATTTGGGGAAATTTCCGACAATACAACAAAAGTGTCGCAACTAAAGTGTCAAAATTTCCACCAAATGTACTATTGTATGGATGGTGACCCAAGAGAGGGGTATGATTCCTTTGTGTGCTCCAAATATTCCATTGTGTGCTCAATTGATGTTTAAGGAGGCGTTGGTGGCTGTCCTTAGGCAGCTTCAAGTGAGGAATCACTTGTCCTTTGCTTTGTGTGGTCCTAGAAAGTGAGATTTTTCGATTCCTAGGATTGCACACATTTCTGGCCATAAGGTGCGCAAAGGTGCTCTTCACGAAGGATAATGCACACAAAAGCATTTATGACTTGTTCAAATTTGATTTTTCGTCAGACCTTAGAGATTTTTAAATAGTTTCCAGATTCTGTAATGTCTTCCAGCCCTGTAAATCCTTCTTCTTAACATTAGATAATGTCATCTTCTGTTGTACAATTTTTCAATGTTAACAATTATTATTAATAATATGTGTGTAGGTTTAACACTAGAAAAGGGAAATTATTCTAGAAAATCACCATAATTTATAGTAAAAACTTATATAAAAACTAAAAAATATTATTTTCATAGTAAGTTGCATATAAACATATCATCCCACCAAAAGAAATTATCATATAACTTAGTTAAAATTAGTATTGAGAACCAATAGGGAAGGGTTTCAAATGATAGAGGTACAATACATACCCATGGTAGGGAAGTCATGCCACTTGAAGCATCCACTACAAGCGAATCTTCAGCGTTTCGAAGACCTTGAAAGAAAATAAAATGTGTGACGGGTGTTGATGTTAATGGGTGGAACTCTACCACACTTTTTTTCCAGAAAACTCTAGACCTCCTCATGGTATTATTTATTTTAGCATAGTATGGATCGATACTATGTATTAATATATATTTTCTCTTTCATCTAGGAGGTGAGCAGAGGCGAGCTTGGGCTAGGAATATGGCAAAGGAGGGCTTTCCTCTTGTATCTCAGAGGAGGGTGGAGGCAAGATTTCCTCTTGCACCTCGAAGGTGAGTGGAGGTGGGCTCAGGCTAGGGTCATAAAAATAATTCAAAACATATTAGAAAATAATAGTTAAAAATTGTTTTAGAAAATAATAATAATTAAAAAAATATTATTAACTTATACACTTTTCCAAACCCTCCCATATTTGTATATGATTCTTCAAACCCTCCCATATTTGTATATGATTCTTCAAACCCTCCCATAAAACCAGTGCATGTATATACTATAATCATGTCAAATTTCAATGTACAAGCACAAACGGAAATAATTTCAACGTTGGCCTCTTTTACAGGTCATTCTATCTAGGGTAAATTAGTTAAATATAATTTAAACTAATTGGTAAATATTAAGAGGTGGATTTGGACTCAGGGGTAGGCCTGCAACAAGTAACAATAAGATCGACACCAAGATCATAAAAGAGACATATACTGACTTTTAACACCGAATAATTAGTTTACTTAATTTTCTAAAAATCATTATGAGACCCCCTTGTGGGAAAATTTTTCATGGGAATTCATGGGCCAACATTACTTATTCTATGTGGATGCCCCTTTCCAAGTTAGGCTGACCCACCAATTCTTTGCATGGGTGCCCCTTCTAGGTGGGCGCCATGGCATGCCTAGCATGCAATGCCTCCATGGAAATCAGGTGCCCTAGCATGCCCAGCACGCGACGATCCCATGGGCGTCAGGTGCCTTAGCATGCCTAGCATGCGACGCCCCTAGGGGTAGGCACCTCCCCTTCATTCAATCACCAACGAAAACAAAATATTATAATTTTTTAGTACCATTTTTCATAATAAATCAATTATAAATCAACTTTTAACACCCAAACATCAGTTTAGTCAAATTTATAAAAAAATTATGAGACCCCTTGGTGGGAACTTTGTTCGTTGGTAGTCATGGGCCGACCTTACTTCTTTAATGCAGGATCCCCTTTCCAAATCTATTTTACCAACCAACTAGTCACTCGGGAACCTCTACTATGCAGGCGTCCTGGCGTTCCCATCTCACGAAGCTCGCAAGGGCGCTTAAGCTCTCCTTCTTCGTGCGGGTACGTCTATGGTGTGGGAGTTTTCCCTGCCATGCAAATCAGTCAAAAAAAATCACTAGCTCATCAATGAAAAAAAAATATTATCACTTTTTAGTATTTCCATGCTAAATAATCAATCAATTATAAACCAACTTTTAACACCTAACCATTAATTTAGTCAATTTTCTAAAAACCAATTTTGAGACAACTTGGTGGGAACTCAATTCATGGGCAGTCATGGGCCAACCTTACTTCACATGTATGCCCAACTGCCATGTCACCTGGTTCACCTTTCTCCCAACTTTTTGGGTACGTCTTCTTCACGAATCATTACAGTGAAAATTGGAAATTATGGTATAAACATAAATCAACTTCTCTTCGTTTCAAGAATCATATATTATCTACCTAACAAGTCCAACCACGTGAAGGTGGACGCTCATATGGACCCTCCCCCCATCAAATCACTGTCAATTACCCATACCCAATCTATCTACCATAATATATTTGAAAGAAACACATTAACATTCATACATAAAAAATAGGAAAATAAAAATTTAAGGTGAAAAAAAGAGAACAAACCAACTGAAAACCTTTAAATACATACCTCATACTTTTCAACATTTGATATCATTAATGTTATTTCCCATCCATCAACTCATCACATTTATCATCCAATTCAAATTTTTGGTACAAAGGATTCACCATATCAACATCAACATCATCATTATCATCATTGTTTATATCATCATTTGGAACATGCTCTTCTACATTTGGTTCAACTTCTTCAAGTTCTTCATCCAACACAACGTCAATATCATCTAGTTAATCCTAATTAACATTGTCTTGGTTAAGATATATTCCTTGAACTTCTTCGACATCTTCGTCTAAAACTACAAGAACCCCCTACTCCTCTACATCATATTCTTTTGCTACATTATACTTTATGGGCCTTCCTATGGAATCATATCTAACAACATATGACCAAATTGATTTACCTAGAATGTATACATAAAATACTTGTTGATATTGGCTTGGAAGAACATATTTCTTTGTTCCTAGCTCAATATTCCTTGTATCAACCATGGTAAATCCATTAGCATGCTCCATAACAGTTATATCAGGGTCACATTCATGGATTCGTAGCCTAAAACACTTAACATTGAACACAAATAATTTGAAGGATTCAAATTCACACTCAAATATATCATTCAAATACCCATAGCATCTATTCTTAAAGAATTATGGATGTTTGTTTCCTCTAGAGGAAACATTGATAACTTGAAATACTAGATTTATCCCACTATAAGAAGTTTTGATATTTTTGTCCAACCTTTTTATATGAAATTTGTGGCCATTACAACACATTTTGTTTTGGTGTTTCAACTACAATACATCAAACACAAAAAATGCATTGACAATTGATAAGAATGCATGTTTATACTTGTAAATTTTCAAAATTAATAAAAAAGCATGCCATATACATCAATATAATTGTAAAAAAACGAAGTATTATGGATGAATATGGTTTCTTGGTAATATTTTAAACTATATTATAAATCAATTTCCCTCTGTGTAATATTGGTATCTCCAATACATTGAGATTATTTTACCAATGAATACACACCATACCATGATAACCTACCATTATTAGCTTATTTGCATTGTTCAATCCATACCTTCATCCAATATTTATTTTTCACAATGTATAAATGTATTACATCCCGTTGTCGACCCGTTGTATTAAAATAAAACAATTCACATATATGTAATTAGTTACCATGTTATACCTTCATAATAATGGATTATGCAGGAAGACTAAAACTTAAACAAGTACAATATACATTAAAAAAAATAAGTCAAATGTGTTATAAATCTCCATTATATACTTACATCTCACTTTTCCCATTCTACCTTTCCCCAATAGGTTCTCTCCTTCAAAATCATCTATCACGGATTTGACATCCCAAATGCAATCCAGTACATTAATACTTTGTCCTATTTCATCGATATATTGTTGAATATAATCCATGGTTTGATATACCATATATCCCTCTACCATAGAACCCTCAGGACATTCTCTTTGTATGACCAAATCCTTAAATAATTTCAAGTGCCTCTCAACCATCCACATTGATCTTGTGTGTACAGGTCAGCAATTTTCAATCTCCACAACTTAGTGTATGAGGTACTGTTCTTGTGCATTGAAACATGTTGAAGGTAGATACTTTTCATTTCACACATTAGACGAGGAATTTATTTTCTCCAATACTTTATACCTTCTTTATAGATTTCATTAGATGAGAACCATCTACAAATGAAGCAAGAAAATCACAGGTTTCAACAAAAAAATAATAATATAGTACATGATGACAAGAAAAAAACATGCAATGAAAAATATGTGACATTTCAACTTATTGAACAAATTACACTTTGCACATAAATCTCCACTTACCTCCTGTATTTGAAAATATCATATATAACTTTTCTGGCATTGTTTTCAAAGTTTTCTGGGAGAGATAAATTTAGAACATACTATAACAAAAATAATGATCGATCATTATTTTTTCCCAAATTAGTATAAAAAAAACTAATTAACAAGAAGTTTCACCAATGTATAAAATATATAAACACCAAAATAAATACCTTAATGAAAGTATTCCAATTATGAGTTGTTACCCCACCTAATTCACCTTTCTTTGTCACGGTATTCTTTATGTTTGAAGAAAATCTAGTTGGAAATTTAATTTTTTCAATAACCCCTTTAGTATAGTGAAGAAAATCCCATAGAAGGATAAAATAATCCAAACATATAATCTATATTGATACATAGACAATTCAAATATACATACCTTGTGAGACTTTATTATCTTGAAACTTCCATTCATGAGGTCTCATTATCCATGGTCTTAATCCAGTTTCTTCTTTCTCGTTGAAAAGATGTTTTTTAGTACTTCGGTACCTATGGTGCTTAGAAAGGAACTACCTATACTCATCAAACACCTCATTTCCTAAGATTCTTGAACGATGAGATTTAATCTTAGGACCACAAACTAGACAAGAAAATATACCCTTTCTTTAAAGCCCTGAAATAGATGGAATAATTTGTATATCAATTATTTTAAGTATTGTTGGCTTGAGGGGTCCTCACCCAGGTTTGGAGTTATGGATAGACCAAGAAACCCTCCAACAACTGGCCCTTTCGGCTCCTTGGCTAGACCAAAGTCTGACCCGAAGGAGTATAGGGGGTGCTAGAACCATGTTTCCACACCCTGAGTGATAAATTGATGAGTGGTCCTCCATAAAAACCCACAACAAACTCATACAGATAAATAATTTATCTAAAATGTTTACATCACTATTTTCCTAAATATTTTTTATAATAATAAATTTAAATTATAATTTATTTTAAATGTATATCATCACATTTTAATCACATTTTATTTATATTGGCAGAAGTGTTTCTCTTGATTGATATTAAAAAAATTAATATAATTCATTCATAAAAATATTTTATTAATTTATTTTAATTAAATATATTTTAACGTATTTTATTATTATTATTATTATTATTAATCCAAAGTCACCTTAACTAATAAATTTCATCAAATACCTGTAATATACTTCATAAATGATGGTAAAGATGTGATTATGGTTAAGTAAAACCAACATAGTTATTTATATTATTTATTTATTCTATAATTATATATATATTTATTATTATTATTTTATTTTTAAAATAAATATATTTTTTTATTAAAAAAATATTTTTTAGATTTTTTTGTTTAGAGATTTCTCAAAGTAAACTATGTATTCCATCCATCATTAGAGACAATTTTTTTCTTTTTTCTAAATAAACTAATGTTGAAATGCTTTTGTTAAGGAAAAAAATGTTGAGTTAACTTGTAGAAAACCAATTACTAAATTTATTAATAAGTAAAACAAGAATTGACCAAATTAATATTTAAGGAATTTAAGATAAATAAAATTAATTAAAATAACATTTGTAATTCATAATTCACCAAATATATAATTGAAAATAATAATAATTTTAAAAATAAAATAAGAATCAATTCTTAAATCTTATTAATTATTATTTTCAATTTATATACATATTATTATATTATTATTTATTATTTATTATATATTTGTTAATTTTGAATAAATTTATATTTGAAAGTTTTTGTGGATAAGTTTTGAAGAGTTAGAAATTCTAATTGAACGCACCTTTCCATTTTTAATTTGATTTTTCAGGATCTATGAGCATGATAATTGTAGGATAATTGTAAATTTGAGAGAAAAAGAACTAATTTTAATAAATTTTAAATTTTAATTAATTATTATTTTATTTTTAAAATTATTATTATTTTCAATTATAAATTTGGTCAAATATAAATTATAAATATTATTTTAATTAATTTAATTTATCTTAAATTCTATAAATATCAATTTAGTCAAATTTTTGTTTCACTTATTAATAAATTTAATAATTGATTCCCTAATGGTTAATCTAATAGTTATTTTATTTCTTTTTATCTTATAAAGACACTATTTTGTTCTTTTTATCTTATAAAATTAAGTACTTCAGTAGTTTACTCACGAAAACTCTTTGATCCTTAATAATAAATGGAATAACCATTCTAAATATTGGACTTATAAAAACATACACAATTTACTTCAAAAAAATCTCCAACGATATAAAAAATAACTGTAGAAATCTAAATCACTTTAATATTTTTTCAAAATAATAATAAATGTTAATATATTCAACCATTTTCATATTCATTGAATTATAACTGTAAGGAGCCATACTCATCTCGGTTTGTCAGACTTAAACCTCCACTATTGATACACGCAATACCCGATAAAGTGAAGGAAAGGTCACAGATAATATCTTTCGTAGAAGGGAGGCTGATCAGCTCATCAATACAGTCTGAACTCTCCTTCGGCAGGTGTGGGCCCTGAGGATGACACTCATATGCCAACGTTACAGGTAAACTAGGCATATCCTTATGTTCTACGTCTTTATCAGTTGTTTCATTGTCTTAATGGTATATTGAGTATATTCTTAGGTTATACCTTTGAGAATATTATGCTCAGCATATCCTTTGCGTGTTCTCAAAAAAATATGAGCAATTGGCATAGGACTTCTATGATGAGTTTTATTTCTCGGGAAGGTGTTATTCTTTTTGAAAATAATCTGCTATTGAGATTATTTTACTTAAAATCCCAAGACTTTTAAAAATATGACCAATTGGCATCGGTTTTGATAATATTCTGCTATTGAGATTATTTTGCTTAATATCGAGTAAGTAGTTAATTGCTTAAAATTGAGCATGTCGTTAGTTAGAATAGGTAACTTATATAATTTTTGGAATATTCAGAGTATCCCATTGTAGGAATCAAGTTAATTATTGAGATTATTTTGTTTAAAATTGAACATCTAGTTAGAATTGACAAATTGGAATATTCACAATCAGAAAATATGGATAATGTCAAATAATTGATTTCACTAATAATTATTAAAACCTTAAAATATTTTAGAATTTACAATGAACATAAAACAATTAACTAAATTGATAACATAGTATTATGATAATGAACAAATAGACCTAGTATTTACAATGAACATAAAACAATTAACCAAATTAATAACGTAATATTAGGATAATAACCAAATTAACATAATATTCATTATAGTTTGGAAAACTAAATATAATAAATTACACTAATAAATATAATTTTTTAAAATACAATTATAATTGTAATTACTTTTATATATATATAATGACACAATTTAAACTTATCATTTTTTAAATTTTACAATTCTAAAATTTTAATAAAATAAATTTTTAATAAATACAATGCAAACTAAAATGTTTCTAAAACTTTTTATAAATTAATTTATAGGTAAAAACTGATTCATACTTAATTAGAAAAATTTGATCAGGTAAAAGAACTTGGTCCCACGAATCTTATAATCCAACCATCCAAACAGAAACACTTTATTGTGATCACAATAGGAAAATTGCTCCAATCACAATTACTCTAATTGAAAAAAGACAAACAGATTCATGACCCTACATGACCCTATCTTTACTAGACATAAACTTGGACGAAAGCAGAACATATGCTACACGTAAATTTCGATAACTAGAGGATATTGAGAGTTCTAATATGGTTAGATTTAGTTTTCTCTCAAATTCAAATTCCATTTACTTTGATTATATAATGCGCCAAGGCTCTAATATGGTTAGATTTAGTTTTCTCTCAAACTCAAATTCCATTTACTTTGATTATATAATGCGCCAAGGCTCTAATATGGTTAGATTTAGTTTTCTCTCAAACTCAAATTCCATTTACTTTGATTATATAATGCGCCAAGGCTCTAATATGGTTAGATTTAGTTTTCTCTCAAACTCAAATTCCATTTACTTTGATTATATAATGCGCCAAGGCTCTAATATGGTTAGATTTAGTTTTCTCTCAAACTCAAATTCCATTTACTTTGATTATATAATGCGCCAAGGCTCTAATATGGTTAGATTTAGTTTTCTCTCAAACTCAAATTCCATTTACTTTGATTATATAATGCGCCAAGGCTGCATAAATACATCAGGCTGCATAGATACATCATGCTGCACGTAGACATTTGCTTCTCCACAGGGTTTCAGCCATGAGCACTTCCAGAATGCAGACATTCATCAATCAAATTAATCATATTTTCTTCTTCACTGTGATTTTTGTTATGGCAGGGCTCATGCCTTTTGATTCCCACTGCTATGGATTTTCTTTAGATAGTTATCCTTCGAACTCATGGTTCGATACCGAGAGCTCAAGTCCTGGCTATCGTAACCTGTGTGGGACAGGATACAGATGTATTAATAGAAGGGTTCTTGAAGAGTGTTCGGATCAGAATCCAGAGGTGCAGATGAATCTCAGCACGCAGGGACCCCTTCCGGACGAAGAATTTATCACTGTGACTGTCAATGGACTCTCGAATCCCACCGATGATATCTGGGTTGCCCTAGTTTCGCCTTCAAGCCCCAAGTATGTTCGTTTTCATTAGGGCTTCTAATAATTCGCAGTTCGTTTTCGTTAGGGTTTCTAATAATTTACAGTTCGTTTTCGTTAGGGTTTCTTATAATTCATAGTTCGTTTTCGTTAGAGTTTTCGTTAGGGTCAATTTTTCTGATGAGAAATTGTGCAATCATAATTATGTAAAGGCTTAGGCTTGGATGTAGCGTTTATAATAAATATTAGGGCGAATGGATAACTAATTATAATGTGTAACAGCATTTCGACTTGTCCACTGAACGTATTCATGTACTTGGAAACTGGAGATACGAATCCCCATTCTCTGCTCTGCCATTACACTGTGAAGGTGTGAAGTATTCCATATCGATTTTAATTTCATGGATTCCTTCGTATGCATGTCTGTGGAAATGCCAGTGTAAACTTTAAAGTAGTAATTTTGGAAGAAATCTAATAGATGCTTTTAGGGTTCAGTTAGTTCCCTATGTTAAGGTAGATTTAGCAAATGTCAGCAATTTTCTGAATTTGCCAAATCTGTAAAATTTGAAATTTATTTTTTCCAAAAGATTGAGATAAATGTCTAATGATACATTATGTGATTCGAATGATTTGACACAGTCTCAGTTCCTGAAAAACGATCTTTCCTATAAGGAGTGCATGGAAAACAAAAACAGCTGCAGGTTACAGAAAAACTGGGAGGAACATGAACCCAAGACTTGCAACGCTTCCATAACATTTCATGTCATCAACATACGCACAGATATCGAGTTTGTATTGCTGTCTGGTGGTTATGTAAACCCCTGCATCCTTCGGAGATCAGAGGCTCTCAAGTTTTCTAACCCAAACATGCCTCTCCATGCCCATCTGTCCGGTGTGGATTCTACTGGTTCATCCGTAAGTATAAGAATAGATTCTTGGATTAAGGCCATTTATATTTGTTATTGATCAATTGTATAGAATTATGATTACTTTTTGACAAAATAGATGAAGGTAACATGGATCAGCGGGAGAAATACCACGCAATTTGTGAAATATGGTGCTGGAAAATCGGCCATGTCCACTGTGACCACGTTCACTCGAGCTGATATGTGCAGTATGTTCTGCCAATCTTTGAATTTCTGGTTCCATTCTGTCAATTATGGATATATTATAAGACAAGCCTGAAAATTCTATCATAAATTCAATTGTTTTTCTAGGTAATGATCTGCTTCCAAGCCCAGCAATGGATTTTGGATGGCATGATCCAGGATATATTCATACAGCCCTAATGACGAGTTTGCTGCCTTCTCAGAAATATAGTTACAGATATGGAAGGTACAAACATCCAAAAATTGCAGGCTGGTTTTAAGTATATATTTGAAGATTTTGCTTGATTCATTATTAGCAAAAATTTTATTAACTCGTGCGTAGCGTTGATATATATATATATATATATATATGGTTTTTGCAGTGACAATGTGGGTTGGAGTTCTCTGGTGAGTTTCTCCACCCCTCCTGCATCAGGGGCCAGCGATGTTCGATTTCTTGCGTTCGGTGACATGGGAAAGGCTCCCCGCGATGCATCCGATGAGCATTACATTCAGGTAACAACTTTAGGTTTTGGCATTGTTGGATAAACTAACATGGTTCTACTTTAACCTCGGACTGATTTATGAAGTATGACTATTCAAAATCCAAAATTTATCAATCACTAAGAAGATCAATCACAACACAACACTCTTAATTGATTTATTAACCAAGAAGACTTAAAAATGTATAATTTCTTAATTATTAAGAAATCAAATTAAACTTTTCTATGTGAACAAGAATCTCATTTTCAGCTGTGTTTTTTGGTAAAACATGTGAATAAACAATGCCCATTTTAATTACTCGGTTTCTTGTGTGTCACTATTTCTATTTCAATAAAGCCCTTTACATTTTCAGAATAGTCCTTTTCAGAAATCGCAATCTTGTGATTAATGCAACGAATCTTTTTTATTTATTTAATATTATTCTAAAATTCAATCCCATTCGGATGATTGGATGATTGTGAGTGTTCGGTGTCAATTTTAAAATTATCGTATTATTGGTGCCTGTTTGGAAAATTCATTCCCATTCCATTCAGATGATTATGGGGTTCTTCCTGTCTGTCAATTGACATAGATGGTGGATTCCTGGTGGTTCTAATAAACACGATTACCTTTACCATTTTACTTTCTTCACATAATTTATAATTATAGGTTTTTTTAATGAGTACCTAGATATTTTTATAGTAATTACATATAGGGAAAGCGTATAATATAAAATGAAATGAAATTTTAAAATATACAAATATATATATATATATATATATATATATATATATATATATATATATTTCAAAAGAAAAACAGTATTAAACGTATTATTTTGAAAATGTATAATAATATTATTAGATAAATATAAACAATTATATAGTGAAATTTATTATGAATGATATAGTATTTATTAAATAATATATATAAGAAAATCATGTTTGTTGTTTTACAAATGAGATATAAATGTATATAGAATAATATTTTATAATAGTATTTTTTATAAATTTCAGGGGATAAGAAATGTGAAAAATACAAGTCATCTAGAATTTTTTATATTGATTAATTAAAGTAATTACAATATTTTAATTCTTTTATTTAATTATTTTAAGTAATCACGATATTTTAATTCTCTCTTTTAATTATTTTTAGGAAGTACTTTAATACTTATGGTATCTAAATTGTATCCACCAAACTTGAACATATCTTTTGCTAAGAAATTGGTTTTTTTATTTTACTAAATTTCAAGTAGATTTCACTATTGTTTACAAAATCTCTCATGAAATGGTATCTAATATCAATATGCTTACTTATTTTGTGAAAAAATTTCGTTCTTTGACAATGCTATTACAAATCAAGTGTCATAATACAGTGGAGTTGGTCCTTCTTGTCCTTGTTCAAAATCACTTAGTACTCTGTCCAACCAATCTACCTAACAAGTTGGTATTGCTTCTACTACATAATCAATTTCTTCTTTCTTTTTGTCAGATTGTCACACTGAGCTACCTCTTGAATTCCCATGAAATCACAATTGAACCAAGACACAACACATATCTTGAAGCACTATTTATATCATCCACATTGTTTGTAAAATCATTTTCAATATATCCAACCAAGGAACTAGTGTTTGAATACCATATCCTATTACTCCGATAAGATATCTCAAAATTATTTTTCCACCTTGCCAATGTAAGTCTTTTGGAGATGCCATGAGCCTAAAATAAACTAATAGCATACACAATGTCTCTCATGGTGGCAATGAGATACATAAGGTTACCCACCAATCTCCTTAATAGAGTTAGATCTATATTGCATTAGCTTTGGTGATATTTGTCCTTGCTACAATTAGAAGTGGTGGTGGTCTATAGTTCGTCATCTTGAACCTCTTCAACACATCCATTCCATAATTTATTTGAAACACACAAATCCTTGAATATGATTAGATGATTTCGTTAGCAAGGAAATATATCATTAACCGCAAATTAAACATTTCAAACTCTTGATTCATGGTTTATTTATGCTTTTTTACAAGCATATTTTCTATGAAAATCATATCATCAACATATAAACAATAATCAAGAGTTTTCCTTTCTTATTGACCTTTGTATATAATGTGGTTTTACCCATGCCTCTATTTAACCTATTATTAATCAAATATGAATCAATCCTACTATACCGAGCAATAGGAGTTTGTTTGAGTTCATAGAAATTTTTCTTCAAATTTTATGTTTTATCTCCATGTCATTTTATCATGTATCCTAGTGGATATGTACATAAACATTTTCTTCTAAAATATTATTTCCATTTGATAATATTTCAACTTATTCTAAGATTCCATACCTATGATTGCTCTAAATATATCTAACCTTGTAATTGGTTCAAAGGTTCCATCATAGTCAACTCCAAGTTGTTATGCAAAACCTTTCACTACAATTTTAGCCTTGTAATTTTCAACTTCTCCTTTTCATTAAACATGGTTTTATAAATCCATTTTTCAATTATGCAATATTTACCTTATGGTAATTCTATTGTATCTTAAGTATCATTTTTCTTTATAGAATCCATTTCTTCATACATTGATTTGGTCTTATTTTCTTTTTAATTTCTTCTTCCAAATATGTTGGTTAAGAGATAAAAGAAATGAAAAATTTGATTACACATCTAGTTTTTCACATATATCTCTCAAGCTTCTAGCCTTTCTAAAACTTAGGAAAGCAATTGTAAGATTATATTCACTACTTTATTGAGACAGAACAGATTTGGCTATTGGGCAAGATGACTCACCTTGAATATAATTTCTTGGAGTCCTTGTTGGAGTACCTCTAACTAGTGATTGGGTTTGTGAACTTTTTTTTCTACATTATGCAATTTGTTAATTTGCTTCATTTTCTGTAAGAGGTATTATTGCTCCAACAGTTATATTCTTTTCTATGTTCCCATCCCCTATTTCATCTTCTTTGAATCGAACAACCCTACTGATTATCACCTTATTTATAATTGGATTGTATAATTTATGTGCCTTAGACCTGTCATTTCCCAAAGGAAGATGGAATTTTCACTTATGTTTCTAAATTTATTCTCAATTATTTAGTTACATGAGAATATGAAACACAATCAAATACTCTAAAGTGTGCTACACCATGGAACATATCTATCTATACTTCTTGTAGGAATTTTCTTTTCACACTTTTTATGGGAGATATATTCAAAACATAAATAGATAAAGTTATCAATTCTCCAACCATTCTCATAATGGTTATATCTTACTTCTTCCTATACCATTATTTTACATATTTTATACCTTGTCATAAACTATTGTTTGATGACATGTTGTTGGTACAAAATATGGAAACAATTTGAATCATATTTGCATCCCTTTTCTAATCTTAACACTTTAATTTGATGGTCAATTTTCTTCTTTACCAATGCTTCGAATTCTCTAATTTAAAAAAAAAAAAAAAAAAAAAAAAAAAATCCTTGCAAGAAAGCACAACCAAGCCTTTCTACTATAAATATTTAAGAAGGTTAGGAAGTATTAAATTCTTCTAGTGACTCGGTCTACACTGGGCCATATATATATACTACCTCCAAGGTTATCTTTTTTATATAAGACACTCCTTTAAGGAAACTATTCTTGTGCTTATTTGTGAGAATATAACTCTCACATGAACTAGATAACTCGTAAATGGGAGGAGAATTTATAATCATATTTTTTTCTATAATAATATTATGCCATCAAAATATAGATTACCAAATCTAAAATTTCACAACCAAAATTCATATTTCCTTTGGGGTAAATGAGGCAACCTCTGTACAATAATTCATAACAATATGATACCTTCTACTCTTTGGCATCTTCAGCCTATAAATCAACATCTTGTTAATAGTGTTTTCATATATAAGTAGTTATTTCCCTCTAAAATTACATTAAACCCTTTTTCGATAAGTTTTTTTTTTGTTTGGAAAAAAATCATAATTTCTTCATTGGTATGATGAATCCAATACATTAGGTTCATGAAAAATATTAATTCTAACATAATTTCTCTCAGTGTTACATGAGTATTATGTTCCTTTTAGAACTAAAAAAAATCATGATATCTCACTTCCTACATCCATATTCGTCTGTATTATCTAATATCCTTATGCAATGCACATAAATAGCCTTGCATAATACAATTGTATCTGATTTTGTTCATATAACTACATATATTTGTCTCATAAACATAATCAAAAGAAGAATAATTCATATATCAGTCATATTATTGTGTTGACAGGAACCCTTCAATGAGGGGCCTATAATAATAATCCTTTGTTTCATCACCTAGTTATTCATAGATATTTTGAGTCCCCTGAGCTTGTGCAACACCTTCCTTAGATAATGTGTTTGGATTTTTGTTGCATTCCTTATAGATGTGGTAGTCATATATATGAGAAAAAAACCATTTTATATGAAGAATGTCTTCTAAAATAGGCAACAAAAAATGAAATGACATATTTGGGTCTCCTTAAACCAATTTATGACAAGCATGAAATCTCCATAGATCTGTAGAGACTAACAAAATTTCCTAAGAGTAAACAATAGAAGAAGTTTATGTGCTATAAATAGTGCAATATTTTTTTTATCCTAATCCTATATGAGATTTGTAAGAGTGTCATTCATGGAGAAAAGGAATCCCCCCCATAATCAATGACAAGCAGGGAAGCCCCATCGAAGTATTACCATGGAAAAGGAGGACCAATCTATTCACAGGAGATAATGCTTGGAGTAGACCCTTTTTGGTAAGTTGAAAACACTAATGACATTATATTTCAAACCTAGGGAATAGTACACATATGGTATGTGCCTTTTTTGGCCTTGTTTTGCTAGAATGTTGTTCATTACTTTTCCCACTACATTTAAAATAGTATATGTTCCAAGTTTAACTTTAGTCCTTAAAATTTTGTAATTATTTTTTTATTTCTTGTATTATGATTATTACACCCATTGTATATAAGCTAAAGATTATTAAAATTCTCTTTGTAAGCATTAAAAATAAGAAAGAAAGAGTCTTCATAGTTTTCATAGTTTTAGAATATTCTGGATCATATTTGCTAAGGTTAGTTATTTTCTTTCTACATTCCTATGCATGATAACATAACTTATTATAGTAAAAATATTTAACTTTGGATTTGTCATATTTATGATTTAATTGTGAGTTTTTGTTGCTACTCCCCATTGAGTTATGAGGATTTTGATATGTTTCAATTATTTTTCTAAATATTCCTTATTATATCTTTGGTTACTACTTCTACTACGCATTCCCCTACCTCTTAACCTTGATATTATTCTAACTCATGAGATAAAATCCTAATATTTGAGTTCACTTTCCAAAAAGGAACCATCATTCCTATTTATTCTAGATTCATGGGATAGAAAATACCCCAACAACTCACCTCTTGATAGTTTTTTCAAGTCCTCAGAAGATTTATGGTGACAACCATTAAATCAAAATTCTAGACAAAGTTCTAAGAACATTATCTACCACTTTATGATTCAGAAGTTTTACATTATTCATTCTTAGTTAGTTTACAAACTTCATGGCTTGGGTCATGAACTAGTGTATTAACCCTAACTCGTTCATCATTAACCTTTCAAAATTCATTCTTAATGTGTGTAACTTGATTATATTTACCTTTTGATTCCCTAATTGTTTATATCTAAGATGTCCCAAATTGTTTAAGAATTATGTTATTCACATCATACAAACTTTATTTTTCCAAGCCAATTTAAATGATATATAGTTATTTTCATCCCTTCTTCATATTTCTCTAAGCTAACCATTTTTATCATTCTTGAAGACTTTCCGCATTGTCAAGCAAGCTAATTCTACATGAACTTGAATTGAAAAAACTTGAAATTGTAAGAACATAACAATGTCATCATGGATTTCTCAAACTTTGTAATTCTTTCTTGTGAAAATGGGGATCTTTGGCTATGAAAGGTTGTTTCTACTTGACTCCATTTATTTTTTAATTGAAATATAGAACAAAAATATAAATCTAAATATGAACCTTATAAAAATGGCAAGCTATGCTAGATACACTAACAACTAGAAAACTCTAGAATTGTTGAAACATGAATGGATATTGATAGTAAATCCTCTAAATTTTTACGAAATAAAATATCTTATGCATGATCTAAACACCACATAAGAGAAAGTAACTGATATTTGCAAGAGAAAGTCCATTAATAACGATGTTATTGTACATCAATATATGTAGAAAAAACACTAGAGTATAAACCTCCACAAACCCTGACTCGCCTTAGATTTTAAAATCTGTATAAACATTTCTCACATCCCCAAATGGAACACATCACTAGCATTTCCTTTAGTCCCCTTATACAATAAGTTTTAGAACTTATAATAATCCAATTAAGAGAAAAAGTTTTTTCAAATGAAATATAAAATTTGAAATACCTCCTCACCCAAAAAAATCTTCACTTCATTGGTGAAGGATGGTTCTAACTTCACTTTGATGCCACTAATGGAAGGTGGAAAGGCGTTTTATTATCAATAATACAACGTTCATCAACTAACATAAGAAGATGTTGAACTATTGTTATATATATATATATATATATATATATATATATATATATATATATATATATATATATAAGAATACTTTAGAATGGTCTTCTAGAAAAATATATGTGAGAATATCTACCTTCATGCAATATCATTAAGAATCTCAATTTAATTTACAATTCAACCTTTAAACTATCAACACAATTAATTTACACATGTTAAACAGAATTATTTTTAATTCATAAATTTCTATATATAATTAATTATCTTAAACTTGATTTTTGGTAAGCTAATATTTTATGAATAATGATAATATGAAAACTATTATAGAATCATCAAAAGATACTTAACAATAGCCTACCACAAGGGAAACCAAATCATTGGCACAACAGTGCATTACTAGCCTAGAAATAAATAGTGAAATAAACTAGAAAACCAAAATTTGAAAAAGTTCAAAGTGTTTCATGAAGCAACATGAAACATTCCTAGACAAAGCCTCCAAGTGAATATTAAAAAAATTAATATAACTAATTAAATATAACCTAACAATACCATCACCATAGAACTACATTCATTAGAAATTTGAAGAGATGTGGAGGCATCCACCTCAATGGGGAATTAGAGAAACATTGAGGTAAAAAATAGGCCTCAAAATAAAAATGTACAACAAAATAAACTTTATAAGTACCAATAGGATTCAATATGATGATGTCACCATTTTTGGAGTAAAAAGGTAAAAAGATAAAAATAAAAATAAAAGTAAAATCCTTTTTCAACTTATCTCCCTACAATTTTACTCGAATTTCAAGTGGGAGCACTCATTCGATGCAAAATTTAAATTTTAATCGAAGGATTACCCATGTTGCATACTTTTGATGGACCTTACTACACAAGAAAAGTGAAATACATGAAAAATGTGAATGCAATCATGTTTTTTCATGTATTTCACATTTTTCGTCTAGTATGATCCATCAAAAGTATGCAACATTGGTAATCCTTCATATGAAAAAATAAATTCCAGATCTTATGTATTCTATCACTCAAAATTTGAATAAAACTATTATGAGATAAGTTGAAAATACGAGTTGAAAATGTAGATTTTTATTTTTTCCCTCCAAAACTTGATGAGATAATCTAATATTATTTTATTATTTCCACTATTGTCTTATGATATTTCATAGGAAGCCCCTTTTATGCCTCAAAATGTCTCTAAAGGTTGTGTGCCCTTGAGTACAGCCTCCTTATCTTGGAGCGGAAGCAATTTGATCTTCTAAGAGCTTGATACAAGCGCCCATGTCTTGTTGATGGATTAATACCTTATATAGTGTCATTAGCATATCTTATTGAGCCTCATTCCTTTCCATAAGAACCCTTCATAAAAACATTTTCAACCTTCAATAGAGGTCAATTATGAGCTAATATTGATTTTTATTTCCTGTGGTATGTATAGGTGTAGGAAACTACTCAGTGTCAATGATATCCATCATAATTTTAGAATCGTTAAGACAAGCCCTCTCCAGTATGAAATTAGCCTCATATTCTCTGATCTCTTGAAAATTGAAAAGAACTTTCTCTTAGAATAAGTAGGCAGATGTCTCTCCCCGAGCTCGAACTTGAGCACAACCTATCTTCCCACAACTGTTGCTATCCAATGAACTCTTCCATGTTGTTGAACCATTTTTCCTATCCAAAATGAGTAAATCAACAACCTAGATGGATCTATGTTCCATGGACCCATGAACATTATAATTATCAGACCTTGGATGACCTACAAATGTACAGAATGGAGATAGAAATGGCAACATTGTCCACTCATAGACAACTAGAATAGTGAAGACCAGAAAAAAATATAATAGTCGCATAGGAAACAACCCTTCATATATCATTCTAGAATGCTTTAATTAATACAAATTCCAAGCTAATTTGTGAGAAATAAATGCCCCCATATGAATAAACATGGAATATGATGGCAGATATATCAAATTGAGAGCTTACAAAATTTTCTAATGTGTGAACCGCATAATTCCCTTACTACTTAAATTAATGGCCTATACCATCCCTCGAGTTAATATAACTTTGACCCCTCCCATGTTGTTTGATAATATCAAGACAAGAAGCAACTTACCCTCACCTATTTCTTGGCATGACAACAACCTTATTGCCTCCCACCTTACCCAATCAGAGTGAATTACTTATGTTAAATCAATAATGATTTTATTTTTTTCCAAGGAAGAAAACCATAATTTCATTCATCAAGATAATGATAAATTAAATTTTGGAGATGCGCATTCAAATTGCATTCATAAAAAGCGATAGTTGATACAAGATTTGTTGCCCACCTAAAAAAATAATAATAATAAAATTTTTAGTGAAGTAAATTATGTTGAAAATAAAACAAAAGTTTCTTACAAATATAAAGTATCTGAGTGCTATAATTATCATGAAGAGACTGTCAAAAACTATTTAGAATTGGTATTGGATGTTGATTCATTCAACCCCTGTGTGAAGATCTTGAAAGGGCATGTGTAATAAAATAGAAGTGGTAGTGCATCATGTTATTTTGTGACCTTCCACGACCTTTCTTCCATTGGAAATAGTTCTTTAGAGAGGTGATCAACATCCTTATTCCTTTCCTTGTGCATGTGAGAATGTGTGAAGTAGTTAAAAGAATCGATCAACTGCTTAGCTTATTCAAATAAAGACATGACAGTGATATTCTTGCGGATCTAGATGTAATTCAATATGTTTATAATTATCATGGAGTCCCCATAAACTTGGATCTGAGTACAACTTTTAGCTAAGGCAAAGAGGAGAAAATTTTTACAAGCCAAGAGTTCAACCATGTTATTGGACCCTGGACCAAGCCCTGTTTTTACTTTAAAAAAGTGTGAGACTAAAAGGAAAATAATAAAGCCCCCTCCACTGTTATGTCTGAAATTGCATGACGCACCATCAAAATAATCCAGGGGGAGTGATTAGGTTTTTCTACAATTAAAAACTTGGGAGGAGCGACCCCATTTTCCTGAGGGAGATGTTCTAAAATTTTCATGGATTCAGCTGCAGAGTGTTATGGAATTGAAGGATTATCTTGGATTAAGGCTCTATTTTGGGCTATCCATGCTCCCCAACATAGGATTAGGAGAAAATTCTTGAAAGCGCAACATGTCAGATTGAAGAGCCAAATCCTCCAAGCCCCCTCTATATTTTACCGAGCCCAATCCCCTGAGTGACCTACTACCCATTTTCATATCTTTCAAACCTTTTGAAAGAAATGGAAATTCATGAATGTATTCTTAGCTAATTATTTGACATTATTACACAAGGAGAACCAACTAGGCCTGGTTGGAAATGTTTTATGAATAACATCCCATGTTGGGGCTTTGATTTCCATCAAGAACCACATAGATAGCTTTGATTTTATAGGGAATTTTCGCTTCCAAACCGCCTTCCACGCCATTTGGTGACAACGTCATCCCTTATTTCCGTCAAAGATATATAATTGAGTTTAATGGTATAAAAGTTGAAAAGAGAGATACTCCAAACAAGTTCATATGCCCTATATGTTAACTCGATATGACCAGCTGATAGAGCATTTATGAAACCATTCCATACCTTGCGGTTGCCCTTATCGAAATTCAAGTGCTCATCTAAAATCCATCATTAGCTCTAGATAGAAGTGGTTGTTGTGTTTCCTATGTGAATGAGCTTGGAGATACCTATGCCTCCCAAGTGGTCAATTAGTGGAGGAGGGAGGATATGACCCTTTTCCACTTCCTAGCAAAGGATCGATGCCAATTCGAACTATATCCCCTCTATCTACTTTCCATGTTAGCGCATTGCTAATGACCTCAAAATAATTGAGGAAAACCATCTACATCATATAAATATTGGCATGTGGCTTCTCATCATATCTGGTCCACTCTTCTATCAAAATAGGAGCAATATATTTATGAGTAACAATGGACATCCATAGGTTTTCAGAGGATGCAAGCCTCCATCCACACTTTGTTTCCAAGGCTATGGAGAAACAAAAGATATTATTTAAGCCCCACCCCTTAAGATATTTTTCATAACAACTTTTTCCCATCTGACTGAGAGAAGAACACCATGATCCTGGTTCCAAGTCCATAGAAAATTAAAAAAAAAAGTCTTCATATTTTTTCTATTTTGGATTTGGAAATACATGTCATTAAATTCTAGTAGATAAGTATTTCTTCTAGAACCGATTTTATCAGCACTGATTTTCTTGATCAAGATTGCCATCGAAAGGAAAAACTTTCAAGTGTCTTTTATCTTGGCTATAATCTAGAGCTAGTGCTCCTTACTGTAATAATTATGCCTAAGGTAGAAACTAAGGTACTTCATCCTCTCCTCTAGAGGTTTGGTTTCAAAAGGGAAGCGTCTAAGTAAGGTGGTGGAGGTCCCCATCATCCAGATTTTGTAAGGAAATGGTGGATTTATTGTTGTTTTTAGACATACCAGTGGCCTTCCCGTATAGAAAAAGGATATCCAACAACTCCCTCATCTCTCTTGGAGAGCCTTTGCAAAATATGAGAATTTCATCTATGAAAAGAAGATGTGTAATAGACATGGCCTGTGTTATAAAGGTGCCATGGAAAGAACCTTGCCTCTTTGCCACTGCCAAAAAATGGTTCAGACCTTCAGCAACCCAAAAAAAAGAAACAAGGAGAGAGGGAATCCATAGCGAAAACCTATTTGTGCATGGAAGAATGGGGAGGTCAAGACATTGATTAGAATAATAATAAAAAAAAGACTGAAGACAACTCATCACCCAAGTTACAAAGTCTGGATTGAAGCCAACATGGGTCATAATAATCTTGAGGTAGATCTCGTTGACTCTATGTGTTGACACCTAATATTTGGGATTAGGAAATTCGTGTAAATATTTTAAATAGGAAAATTAGGAAACACTGGAAGATGAATCCCAGTAGTCTCCCTCTCCTTGTATAGGTTTTTTATTTCTCTTAATGAAATTCATATTCATGGAGTTATCTAATGTTTGGTCTGACATTGTCAAAGGCTTATGAGATATCAATTTTGACACCAACCCCTTTCAAGTTCATAATTTTAATACTATGGAGACCCTCCAAAGGAGTACCGAATGTTTCATGAATCTATATCTCTTTTAGGAAATCAAATTGTTCATAAGATATAGAGCATGAGAGGATGGGCTTGAATCTCAATGTGATGATTTTGTCTATAACTATAAATGATGTTACAAAGAGACATGAGACGAAAATCATTCAAGGATGAGGGATGATCCACTTTGGGAATCAGGAAATAAACTTGCAATTGAAGGTAGGAAACATGATCCTATCTATTCTATATTCTTCAATCATCTTGGGGAGATACGGGCCATCTGTTTCGAACAATTTGACAAAAAAATTAACATCCCACCCATCTAGAGCCGAGATTTTATCTCTCTAAAATATATTTAATATTGATTTTAATTTTTCCTCGGAAACTTCATCTATGATGACCCTTTTTTCTTCATCCTTGACCAACTTAGGAAAAAGCTAGGAAATTCTTATTACTTCAGTGATTAAGGCACGACAAGGGGCTTGAAAATATTTTCAAATGACTTTTACACAAAGCTGCGAGACCTTCAAAATGTATGACTTCAACATCATCGGGACGTTAAAGGCTCTAAAGAGTGTTTTTCATTTCCCTCCCATTTTCAAAATCCTAAAAGAACTTAGTGTTCTCATCCCCGCTAGCCTACTAGATTTCTCAAATTTTTAGAAACCACTCCTCTTCGAATTCAGTAATTAGATATTTTTTCCGTCTTTCTAAAGTGAAGAGGGCATCTCCTAATTTAGGGGATGTGAATCCTTTCCCTTATTGACTAGAAATATTATGTAGCCTTTCTTCCATAACCTTCATCTCTTGTATCTTTTTCCACTTATTCTTTTGAGCCTATTGTATAGATTTCACCTTAATGAGTTTGATATTTTCTTCAAATTAGAATTTCACAAAGGAGGCTGGCTAGGGGTCGATTTCTCTCTAGTGGGTGTTGACAAGGGATATAAATTCGTCCTCCTTAAGACAGGATGAATTCATTTTGAAAGGGCTAGCTAATTTTAGATTGGGCCCTCTAGTTTCTAGAAATAAGGGTGAGTGATTAGAATCTTCCCCAACCTTGAGCCATTGTTTGATCAAGATGAACCTTCCCACCATGACCTCAGAAATTAAAAATCGATGAATCAACTTGGCCACTTTGTCATCCATGACATGTTGATTATTCCAATTAGGGGCTAACTTCACATGATCTACATCAATAAAATTTCAAACTTTGATTTGTTCAAGAAGTAATTGGCTAAGGGCTCTAGTTGGGCCCTTTGGCCCCATGATTCAGAATTTCACATTGAGAAGTTCATGTCTCTTCTGAGAATAAGGCATGGATCATTGATAAGGGATTTGTCAAAACTATTATCCTAGATTTCCTTGTAATTGAGGGAAGGACCATGTACATTTAAATGTCTGAAATACAAGTCCATGTCCATCGTAAAAGCCTCAATCCTAGCCCAGAATCAAGACTCTAGGATTTTGAAATATTAATTCTCCTAAGATTCCATTTGAGATCAATCCCTCCAGACCTCCCATTAGCATTTAACGCCAAGAACCTTCATACCTTCAATAGAGACTCTAAGTATTTGAAAGTTCCATCATCAACCCTCAGAGTTTACTGGAAGAAAATTCCAATTGGGAAATAATAATCAATCAGTCTACACATGGCACATTTTTTATAGGGTCATGCTAAACCCATAGAATTAAAAAAGATAAGCTTCATCGGGAGACCCCTTTGGGGGAAGAAAATGTATAAGGGACCCTTGAATAGAGATTTTATTCCCCACAACTAAATTAACATGATATTTTTCCTTCACCTTGGTTAAATGAGATTTTGAGCCCCTCCCATTGCCTTCAAGGATGGAGAGAGATAACCTCCCTAGGTCCCATGTCATTTTTTCCTAATGAGGAAGGACCGACCAAGACCAAAAATTGTAAATCACAGCTTGGGATACAGAAACATTTGATCGAGCCAAGGAGGGGGAGGATGCAGGGGATGAGTGGTCACTCGATGCAATCGAGCAAGGACACAAGGCCTTGGCAAGTGAAGGGAAACTAGAAATGGGGGGGTTGTGGAGGAAGAGGATATGGCTATGAAAGGAGTCAATAACCTAGACATCAGGTGAAAGGGAGCTAGGGTAAGAAGGAGTGACAACAAGGGAGGAAACAGGGAGGAGGGAATCACCAAGGGGTGAGATGAGGGGAGGAGATGCAACAAAATCTAGGGGAAAACCATGACTAGTAGCATTTGGAAAGGAACCAAAAAATGCTAAATGAATAAGGGAATTAAAAACGGAGGAAGAAACTATGGGGTACCTACAGGCACTGGCATCATGGTGATGACTTCTAGAGTTGAGACTCCTTGCTCCACATTCATTCTCAACTTACCTCAGGTATCGTCTTCTTGATCCTCTGTCTCAGTATGGGTGGTAGTGACAGTAAAACTAGGAGTCTTTGCCATTTTTGGTTCCCCAATGACCTCATTCTCAATTTTAGAAAATAGGTCCTTTTTGGAGAGTGATAGTTGGCACTCCTTGACCATATGTCCATAATTATGGCACCTACGACAGTGAAAAGGAATGCATTTATAATCTAGTAATTGGATTCTTTCCACCCCAATCCTTATATCCATGTCCTCTAGCAACCCCTCTCTAAGGTTGATGTTGACCTGAACGTGTGCAACAATCATGATTCCAATCTCAAAATAGGAAGAGTCATGCTCCAAATAATTGTCGAGTGCATTTTGAGTTTCCATACAAAACCATTTGACATCAACTTCAAGAAATACTAAATCATCAACTCATTTCCCATCTGACATCAACTTCTCTAATATTTCCTCCACCTTATTCATTGCAACATCAACACATAACATGTCGGTGTTTCTTTTTATTGTAGTGGATCTCTTTCCCCTTGTTTTTAGTCTCTGAAGCCACTTTCTGAGGTGCTAATCCTCTCGATTCTGAGGAGGGTTAATTTATTCCCAAAAACCCTCTTTCAAGAGCTTCGACATGCAACTCTACTTCTTTGTGTGGCACTAGTATATCATGTAAGAAGCATTCAGGCTCCGAAATGGGAATAAAGACCAAAAAGACCTTAAGAAACAAAATATTGTGACTAGAATCAATTCCTTTTGAAAACCCTAAAGTCACCAGAAATGGTTGGAAATCTAACCCACTACACGAAGTGGGGGAAGGAAGAAAAGTCTATGAACAATGAAAGGCCTCTGAAGAAACCCATGACAGGTCATGCATGCCCTGGCTCCATTCAAAAAAGCCTTAAGATGTTGTTTCATACAATCCCAAACTTAGTGGTTCCAACCCCAGGGTATTGATCTCCAAGCCTCTAGATGGCATAAGGTTCTCAGTGGAACTGCTAAGGGGGTATCCAACCCTCTCCATACCTCTGATTTGTCATTCTCTTTGTGGCAAGTGGAAACCAGAGGACAAGCCCAAATCTTCTGTTGGCTGCCTTGTTCCAGTTCATAGTCCACCAATTCTTGTACTTCGCTAGAATATCCCTGGGCGGGATATCGACAAGTTAGCCATGGAACTGAAGAGTTTTGTCCAGCTGTAAGGAAAAATGGAGACGAGAGAGGTTAAATGTTGTTAGAGACTGTGAAGGTGTTCCAAAACTCTTGGATGAATATTGTAGTAGATAAATAAATTATTGATAAAGGGAATTTTGACATGTTCTCTGAAAAAATTATTGCATCGCAGTTCCTTTTATTGAAACACAGAAACAATTATTTCATTCTCGATTTTCCTCTCCATTTCCCATCTGCTAACATCAAGAAATTCCGGCGTGATTGTGGTCCAGATGAACTTCTCATCTTCAGGAATATAATTTCTTGTTATCGTCGAGTAATTCCAAAACACTCACTTATCTGTACTCAACTTCTGGGTTTATATTGTTCAATGCGGTTAGTGGAAACGATTAAAACCAGCGATGAGGTCTTGATGCAATGTTTTTTTGACATTTATAGGATCTTGGAGACACTTTTGGGAAATGGTCAAATACAATTGCTAATTTGGAACGTGTGGTTAAAGCATCATGGTCAAAGTGAAGTCATTCAACGTATATGTTGAATTTTTGTTCAATTGGGCCGCGACCTGGCCGCCCTAGTGGAGTTTAGTTATATGTAAAATCTCTATTATAAATATCACTACTATCTTCTAATCGTTTGAATTTTGAAATTGATAAAAAAAAAATTGTAATTTTATTCATACCTAGAATGCATATTCTTATTTGTCATTTTACCTATTTAGGTTAAGTTGAATATAACACATTTAAAGGTTTGACTATACTCATTAGCAGGGAACAACTTCCACCGATTTTGGATTTTTTGTTCATTTTTTGGTTGAATCAGAAAAAACTCAGAGATAAACAATAATAATGATACAAAGGGTAAGTGATTATTTGATATCTAGCAATCGTGGCCCGAAATCAAGACTCCAGGATTTGGAAATATTACTTCTCCTAAGACTCCATCTGAGATCAATCCCTCTAGACCTCCCATTAGCATCTAACGCCAAGAACCTCCATATCTTCAATAGAGACTCTAAGTATTTTAAAGTGCCATCATCAACCCTTAGAGTTTAATGGAATAAAATTCCAATTGGGCAATAATATTCAGTGAGTCTACACATGGCACAGATTTTATAGGGTCATGCTAAATCCATAGAATTAAAGAAGAGAAGCTTCATTGGAAGACCCCTTTGGGGGATGAAAATGTATAAGGGCCCCTTGAATGGAGAGTTTATTCCCCACAACTAAATCAACATGATCTTTTTCCTTCACCTTGGTTAAATGAGATTTTGAGCCCATTCCTATGCCTTCAAGGATGGAGAGAGATAACCTCCCTAAGTCCCACGTCATGTTCTCTTCATGAGGAAGGACCGACCAAGACCAAAGATTGTAAATCATGGCTTGGGATATAGAAACCTCTGATTGAGCCAAGGAGGGGGGATGTAGGGGATGAGTGGTCACTCGATGCAATTGAGCAAGCTGCATCGAGCAAGGGCACAAGGCCTTGGAAAGTGCAGGGAAAATAGAAATGGGGGGGTTGGGGAGGAAGAGGATATGGCTATGAAAGGATTGAATAACCTAGCCATCAGGTGGAAGGAATCTAGGGTAAGAAGGAGTGAAAACAAGGGAGGAAATAGGGAGGAGGGAATCACCGGGGGGTGAGAGGAGGGGAGGAGATGCAGCAGACTCTAGGGGAAAACCATGACTAGTAGCATTTGGAAAGGAACCAAAAAATGCTAAATGAATAAGGGAATTAAAAATGGAGGAAGAAAATATGGGGTACCTACAGGCACCGGCATCATGGTGATGACTTCTAGAGTTGAGACTCCTTGCTCCACATGCATGCTCAACTTCCCTTGGGTATCGTCTTCTTGACCCTCTGTCTTAGTATGGGTCGTAGTGATAGTCAAACTGGGAGCCTGTGCCCTTTTTGGTTCCCCAATGACGTCATTCTCAATTTTAGAAAATAGGTCCTTTTTGGAGAGTGATAGTTGACACTCCTTGACCATATGTCCATAATTATGGCACCTATGACAGTGAAAAGGATTTTATTTATAATCTAGTAATTGGATTATTTCCACCCAAATCCTTATATACATGTCCTCTAGCAACCCCTCTCTAAGTTTGATGTTGACCCGAACGTGTGCAACAATCATGATTCCTATCTCCAAATAGGAAGAGTCATGGTCCAAATAATTGTCGAGGGAGTTCTAAGTTTCCATACAAAACCATTTGACATCAACTTCTCTAATATTTCCTCCACCTTATTTATTGCAAAATCAACACATAACAACACAGATAATCAACTTCGGTGTTGCTTTTTAGTGTAGTGGATCTTTTTCCCCTTGTTTTTAGTCTCTGAAGCCACTTTTTGAGGTGCTAATCCTCTCGATTTTGAGGAGGGTTAATTTATTCCCAAAAACCCTAGCTTCAAGAGCTTCTTCATGCAACTATACTTCTTTGTATGGCGCTAGTATATCCTGTAAGAACCATCTAGGCTTCGGAATGGGAATAGAGACCAGAAAGACCTTAAGAAACAAAATATTGTGAATAGGATCAATTCCTTTTGAAAACCCTAAAGTCACCAGAAATGGTTGGAAATATAACCCACTACACGAAGTGGGGGAAGGAATAAAAGTCTACGAACAATGAAAGGCCTCTGAAGAAACCCATGACAGGTCATGCATGCCCTAGCTCCATTCAGCAAAGCCTTAAGACGTTGTTTCATACAATCCCAAACCTAGTGGTTCCAACCATAGGGTATTGAATCTCCAAGCCTCTAGATGGCATAAGGTTCTCAGTGGAATTGCTGAGAGGGTATCCAACCCTCTCCATACCTCTGAGTTGTCATTCTCTTGGTGGCAAGTGGAAACCAGAGGACAAGCCCAAATCTTCTGTTGAATGCATTGTTCCAGTTCATAGTCCACCAATTCTTCTACTTCGCTAAAACACCCCTGGGCGGGATATCGACAGGTTAGCCACGGAAACTGAAGAGTTTTGTCCAGTTGTAGGGAAAAATGGAGACGAGAGAGGTTAAATGTTGTCAGAGACTATGAAGGTGTGCCAAAACTCTTGGATGAATACTGTAGCAGATAAAGAAATTATTGATAAAGGGGATTTTGACATGTTCTCTGAAAAAATTCTTGCCTTGCAGTTCCTTTTATTGAAACACAGAAACAATTATTTCATTCTCGATTTTCCTCTCCATTTCCCGTTTGCAAACATCGACAAATTCCGGCGTCAGTACGGTCCAGATGAACTTCTCATCTTCAGGAATACAATTTCTTGTTATCATCGAGTAATTCCAAAACAGTCACTTCTGTGTACTCAACTTCTGGGTTTATATTGTTCAATGCGGTTTAGTGGAAACGATTAAAACCAGGCCCCGAGGTCTTGTGCAAAGTTTGTTTGACATTTATAGGATCTTGGAGACAATTTTGGGAAATGATCAAATACAGTTGCTAATTTGGAACGTGTGGTTAAAGCATCACGGTCAAAGTGAAGTCATTCAACGTATATGTTGAATTTTGGTTCAATTAGGCCGCAACCTGGCCGCCCTAGTGGAGTTTAGTTATATGTAAAATCTCTATTATAAATATCCAATGGTTTGAATTTTGATAGTGACTAAAACTTTTTTGTAATTTTATTTATACCTAGAATGCATATTCTTATATGTCATTTTACCTATTTAGGTTAAGTTGAATATAACACATTTAAAGGTTTGACTAATTAGCAGGGAACAACTTCCTCCGATTTTGGATTTTTTTGTTCATTTTGTTGTTGAATCAGAAAAAACTCAGAGATAAACAATAATAATGATTTGAGAGTGCAAGCTTATGTGATCCATAACATATTAGATATAAATCTTCCGGATAATCACATGAGAGTTTTAGGAACGACGCGTTTCGAACTACCAACTGTAGTTCATCATCAGGATAATGAAGATTGGCTGATCTGACAAACCCAATTTATACCAGAAAGAGAGAAGCAATGGTCAAAACCCAAATTTAACGGTCAAAAATAAAAATAGAAATAAAAACAGAAAACATAACAAACCCAACCCTAAAAACGCTAGTCAAAACTAAAATGATATAAAATCAAACCTAAAAACTGAAATGACACCAAAAAAAAATAAAAAAAAATAAATAAATAATAATAATAATAAAAAATAAATAAATAAATATATAAACAAAAATAAAATATATAAATATAAAGAAATAAATAATAAATAATAAACAATAAATAAATATAAATAAATATAAATATAAATATAAAAATAAATATAAATCAAATAAAATAAAAAGTAAAATAATAATCAAAGTCAAAATAAATACATTAATAACTAAAATTTTTTAATTAGGATTAAAATAAAACTAAAAATAAAGGATTTAATCAATAACTAAATAAATTAATAAATAAATACATTAATAATTTTATTTATTTAAATTTTTAACAAATAAAATTAAAAATAAAGAATTATCATTTATAAAAATAAATGTTTTAACCAATTAATAAATGTTTTAACCAATTAATAAATAAGTAAATTGATAAATAAAAGTATTAATAAAAACATAAAATAAAAATAAAGGATATAATCAATGAATAAATTAAGCAATAGGTAAAAACATTAATAAATAAAATTAAAGCTAGAGTAAAAATAAATTATTTTTATAAATATAAAATCAAAGAATAATAATAATAAAACAAAAAACAAAAGAATAAAAATACCAAAGAAAAAGAAAGGAAAGAACCTTATAAGGAGTGAAGAGATGGAATCCAGCAACTGCTAACCTTCCATCCATCATCCCTATTCAAAGTACAAGGCCTCTTTTCAATCTCTATCGCCTCCCTAAATTTCCGATGATGGAAATGATCAACCCTAGCAAGGACTCTAGCATCTTCCAAACAAATATGATGCTTCGTCTTCTCTGCATGCTCAGCTAGCGCTGAGGACTTGGTTCTACCATGCCTAATATCTGCAGAATGCTCCTGGATCCTCTTATTAATCGACCGACCAGTTTCGCCAATGTAGGGAGTCCCACAAGAGCAAGGGATCAAATAAACACCTTTCATGCTTTTTGGGTCCAACTGGTCCTTAACCGATTTAAGGGAGCTCCGAATGGTGTTTAAAGGCTTAAAAGAAGACAAGATCTTATGCTTCCTTAAAATCCAAGCAATCTTGTCAGTAGTACCTTGAATAAAAGGTAAATGAACTTTACCAATACCACAATCCACCATCATTTTTTGTCTAGGACCTTTGCTTGCATTCATGAAAGCCTTCAAACCCTGATTTCTACTATATCCATTATCTTCGAAGACCTTAAGGAGATGGGCCTTCTCCTCATCTAAATGATCATCATGAGAAATTCTAAGAGCTCTCGTAGCTAAAGTGTTTAGAACCCCAATTTTCTGAGCAGGAAAATGATGAGAACCAGAATGAAGATACTGCTTAGTGTGCGTCTTTTTCCGAAAAACACGGTGCGAAAAAGAGCCATTATTATTTCTAGAGATGAGAACATCAAGGAAAGGAAGGCTCCCCTCATTCTCCGTTTCCATAGTGAACTTGATGGAATCAGATTGATTATTCAAGTGCTGATGAAAAGCCTCTAATTCTTTATTTTTACTCTAGCTTTAATTTTATTTATTAATGTTTTTACCTATTGCTTAATTTATTCATTGATTATATCCTTTATTTTTATTTTATGTTTTTATTAATACTTTTATTTATCAATTTACTTATTTATTAATTGGTTAAAACATTTATTTTTATTTTTATAAATGATAATTCTTTATTTTTAATTTTATTTGTTAAATATTTAAATAAATAATTAAATAAATAAAATTATTAATGTATTTATTTATTAATTTATTTAGTTATTGATTAAATCCTTTATTTTAGTTTTATTTTAATCCTAATTAAAAAATTATTAATATTGTTTATTTTGACTTTGATATTATTTTACTTTATTTATTTGATTTATATTTTTATATTTATATTTATATTTATTTATATTTATTGTTTATTATTTATTATTTATTTCTTTATATTTATATATTTTATTTTGTTATATATTTATTTATTTTATTTTTATTATTATTATTATTTATTTTATTTTTTTATTTTTTTGGTGTCATTTTGATTTTAGGTTTGATTTTATATCATTTTAGTTTTGACTAGGCGTTTTAGAGGTTGGAGTTGTTATGTTTTATTTTGTTTTATTTCTATTTTTATTTTTGACGTTAAATTTGGGTTTTGGCCGTTGCTTCTCTCTTGCAGTATAAATTGGGTTTGTCAGATCAGCCAATCTTCATTATCCTGATGATGAACTACAGTTGGTAGTTCGAAACGCGTCGTTCCTAAAACTCTCATGTGATTATCCGGAAGATTTATATCTAATAATAATGATACAAAGGGTAAGTGATTATTTGATATCTAAGGGTTTCACAACAACAACAAAAATTGTTTTGGTTGTCAATGTGAGTAGTTGCTACAAAAACTTGCCACGTGTTCTTAATTTTGATTAAATTTAAGGGATTATTTTTAAATATAATAATTTTATGTTATAATTATGATGACTTAAATATTAATAAGATTTTTATTTAATAAATATTTTAAAAATAATTATTATAAATAGTTGAAATTATAAAAATTCATAAAACAATAAAGATATTTTATTTAAAATCAATATTAGATACAATAAAATACAACCATGAAATGTTAGTGACACAATATGTCAAAATTATTAACATATAAATCTGTTTTCCTATCTTAAAGAAAAAATATATATAAAAAATTATGTTCAATAAAATATTAAATTCTTAAATAAAAATATTATTAAAAATTTCTAATAACAAAAAAATAGTGTTAAATATTATTAATATTTAATATCAATAATAGTCCACTGGGTCTTGGATATATAGTGATGGGTGCTTTGTTAAGGCACTCCATGATGTCAAGTCACCAGTTCAATTTCCCGCTCTGATCGAAGCGATATATTAGACATGTCGAAGATGTAGTCCTTCCAAGCTTACTATATATATAGCTGCTAATAATTAATATCAATCCCTTGTTTAAATTAATAACTTAATAGGAAATAATATTATTAAAAAATAAAAAAACAATAGTTAATAATAATACAAATAAATAAGAATATTTTATTAATAATTCTTAATAACAATAATTTGTTTATAATTTATTTATAAATAAGTTATAATTGAAAATATTGGATAACATTAAACATTAATTTAACCAATTTTAGATTACTATATTAATATTAATTAATATATTAACATTGATATTAATATTAATATTAAATATTATAAATAAATTACCTTAATCAATCAAACATGCTTAACCACGGTCAATCAATGTCAATCATCATTTAACATGATCAACCATGTTTAATGATGATCTTCCATGGTCAAACATGCTCCACCATTATCAACTATGGTTATAATGGTTAATCAATGTCTCTACAGTGAACCATGATAAACGATGGTTAATCATGCTTTGAGGTCTGCAACATGCCCATAACCATAGGTAGGGAGCTGCGAAAAATCATTGGAGAGATATTTCCGAGAAGGTATCGTATGCGCTAAACAAAGATAATATGACCAAGTTATGACCTTGGGAAGTTGGCTACCCAACCAACCCCAACGGGGCCCACACACTCTTGGTGTTCCATCTCCTAGGGTTAGGTTTTTGGTTGTTTATGGTTTTCCTTTGTTGTTCAATAATAAAAAGGCCCTTGAGCCTCATTGTAACACAGTTCATAGGCATGTAGCCTCCATATCTCTTTTGAGAGATAAATTACCATTGCCCAAGCTCGTTTATTTCCATTCTCTATGTAAGAATATTTCAGTTCTTTATTATTAATGAAATGAAGTTTTATTTCTGTTACATTTATATGTTTATGTTTATATCTATATTATATTGTGTTCCTACATAATTTTGGATTAGGTTGACCACAATTGATTTTCAAATTGAGACAATCCTTGTCACAATGCAACATTGGACCATGGTTGACCATGATTAACCGTGGTTGATTTTCATATCAAGAAAATATTTGTCACAATGCGACGTTCAACCATGGTTGACCATGATTGACCATGGATTACCATGTTTGATTTTATATAACATGGTTGAACATGGTTGACCAAGGTTGACCATGGTAGACCGTGGTTGATTATTATTTTCATATTGAGGCAATGTTTGTCATAGTGCGGCATTGGACCATGGTTGAGACAATGATTAATTTTCATACTAAGACAATCACTATCACAATGTGACATTGGACCATGGTTGACCATGATCAACAATGGTTGACCATGATTGATTTCATAAAATATGGTTGGCCATGATTGAATTTATAAAATATGGTTGGCCATGGTTGGCCATGATTGATATTATAAACCCAAGGAAATAATAAACCCTAACGATTAATACTAAAAACCGAGCGACTATAAACCTAACTGAATAATATTAAACCCTAGGAATATGAACCCTTATATTAATAAACCTAAGTGATTGATATTATAAACCCAAGGGATTAAAATTATAAATACAAGGTATATAAACTCTAGAGTAAATATTATAAACCAAAGGTAGGGATTTTTGACCTAAATATTATAGACCATAGGCAAGAAGTTTTGACCTAACACTTTGAGGTCTGAAACATGCCCATAACCAAGTCAAGTTATAATCTTAGTCATTGATTAGAGATCTAATCTCGGTCGTTGATGTCTCAACGAGAAGACTATAAAGGAAAGCTTGATGGTCATTTGGAAAACTGGTCCAGGTGGATGTTGGTGGCCATTTTCCTATTCCACTTAGGCCCCCACCATCGTTTCTTTCATTTTTTGAGTTTCCTTAATTGTAGTAGAATCTACTATTTTTAGGAGTTTTTCAAGTCCTGAACTTCCGGAGCCGTTTTGAGGCCCTAAATGATGTGTTTTGGGCATGAAATGTATCGCTAATATAATTTTTCCAGACTCTATATTTTCTATCATTATTTCTAGTCCTCAGATAGATATTTCTAACGATGTATCATTTGCGTCAAATGGAGATAGTATGCCAAAGTTACGACCCCAGGAAATTGATGTACCAATTTACCCCTACGGGACCCATAGTCTGGTGTTTCATCTCCTATGGTTTGGTTTTTGGATGTTTAGGATTTTCCATTGTTTTATAATAATAAATATGCCTTCAAGCCTCATTTTAACACAGTTTAGAGGCAATTAGCCATCACATCTCTTCTCAAAGATAAGCTACCAATGCCCTAGCTAGTTTATTTCCATTATGTTGGTAAGCATATTTCAGTTATAATATATTAATGAAATGAAGTCGTATTTCCACTGCAAATCTATGTTTATGTGCAATTTTTTATTTTATTGCATTTATGCCTAAGTCCAGATCCAAAACACACCAATTCAAATACTTAGTTGCCCAAGTAAATTGGTTTTCTTAGTGGCTGAAGTTCTACAAGAGAAAATCGATCCGGAGGGAGAGTTTCAAGTGGAGGAGAGATATATAGGGTTCAGCGTCAATCTGGAGTGAAAAATAAGGTAGTGCAGTAGAAGGAAGATACATCGCAGAGGTAGGAAGGGAAAATCCAAGAGGGGTGACATAGTTCTGCACAATTTCCTGTAGAGCCAGTGCAGTAGTCATGGGGGAGGCCCAGGAGGGTCCTTCCGAGGTCTTTTCTTATCGGAAAAGTTTGTGAGAAATTTCTCTAGTTTTATCATAGAGAATTTATCTTCATTACTGCTGATTGTAAATTGTACAAAAATATTTTTGCTGAAGAATAATAGAAACCCTCATATGTTGCATCGATTTTCCCACATTGGGTTTTTCTGGGGACAATTTTCCAAAAATATTTGTGTCATTCTTGTGCTAGTATTTCCTTATAATTTTGCTCAATGAAGTCTGCAATTGAATTTATTTCAACATTTACTGAAGATATTTATGTGAATAACTTATTTCTAAATAATAAGTAGGATAAATAATATCAAATATTGCAGTAGAATTTCAAGTTGAAATTTTCACATGGTATCCAAGAAAGGTTGGGTAAGAAAGCAAGAGGGTATATGCTAAGGGGAACTTGTGGTGCTGTTGTAGTAGTAAATCATACTCCTGGGGGCTTACGCATTCCTTCTACAGAAGCTACTCAGAAAAGGAAAAATATGGAAGATCGCATTATTTTAGAGTTGGCCTAAAGGCTACAAAAGGAATGTGCATGTTTATCTAGCTTTGTATTATCATATCGTTGGTATATTGATAGCGGGGCTTCTGCCCATATGACTGGAGAAAGAGATCATTTCTCCAGCTATCAAGAAGAATGAGTGGAATTCCAAATTTCTATGGGAAATAAGTAAGTGTACCCATGTAGGAAAAAAGACCATAGCATTTCAGAAAGAAGAAGGAGACAGTCTCTGAGCCACAAATGTGATACATGCTCCAGGTATGGGAATTAATTTAATTTAAGTATCTCAATTGCAGGAAAAGAGATATGATATATACTTTATCGAAAGGAAAGTGTATATGAAGCATCTAAGCTAGAATAAGAAGGCTCAGATTGGAACTCGAATCAAATGGCTATACAAGCTGCAGCTCGAGTCTCCAATGGATCTGGTAGGAAAAAATCTAAGTGGCGAATCAGATTTGAATGAGCTATGGCATAGATAAATGGGGCATCTACACCATGGAGCTATAAGAATGCTCATAGAAATGGTTACGAGAGTTCCAGTCCTTAGCACCAAGCATGATGACATGTGCAGAGGGTGCATACTAGGGAAGTACGCTAAAGCTGCATATTCGAGAAGCAACAAGAGGGCATAAAGTGTATTAGGACTAGTACACTCAGATATCTGCTGACCAATGTCTACTAGAGCTCTTGGTGGAGGTGAATACTTTGTCACCTTGATTTTTGACCATTATAGGAATACTTGGATTTACTTCTTAAAGTCCAAGGATGAGGTCTTTGATCGGTTCAGAGAATTTAAAGCTCTGGTAGAAAACTTGACCAGGAAGAAAATCAAAGTATTGCGTTTAGATAACGGTGGGGAATATACTGATAAGGAATTCACAGATTTCTGCGCAAGGGAGGGCATCAGAAGAGAATGGACCACTCCTTATAATCTGGAGCATAATGGAGATGCAAAACGGGAAAATAGGACTATCGTTGAGGCAGCAAAGGAAATTTTGTATGACCAGGATCTGCCTAGACTTTTGTAAGCAGAAGCATGCAGCACATCAGTATATATCCAGAACAGGGCCCCTCATTGAGCATTGGGAAATACCATGCCCAAGAGTGTCTGCATAGGATGAAGCTAGAGCTAAGACACCTTAGGATTTTTGGAAGTGTGGCATATTGTCACGTTCGAGATGAGAAACTAAGAAAACTAGAAAATACTGCTAAGAAAGGGTACCCCATAAGATATAGTGAGACATCAAAGGCATATAGAATCTACATTCCAGGTAACATGAAAGTTGTAGTAAGGAGAGGTGTGAAATTCATGGAGGATCGAGCCTTCATAAAATCTCTAGAAATGCCTATCGATGAGCAATCTGAGGATGAACCTCTTGTCCAGTGGAAGAAGGGAGAATTTCCAACAGGTGGATAGCCATTGGGGTCTATCATTGTGACCAGTACTAGTATTTATTCAAGAGAAGAAGATCCTGGTAGCTCGCAGCATATGGGACAATAGGAAGATTAAATGATTGAGCCACCCCCCACTAGTGGAAGAATTAATAGAGAAGTATGACATAAGATTAGGCACATAGAAGAGTTTGTTGGATCTCCTAGAACTGAGAAAAGGAAGTGTAGACAACTTGACAAATATCAAGCATTGGTAGCACAAGTTGAAGAACCCTGTAGCTTTCACGAGGCCATATTGCATCAAGTTTGGGTGGATGGTATGGCAGATGAGTACAACTCTATCATGACTAATGATGTCACAGAAGATGTACCTAGACCACAGGATTGATAAATTGTAAGTTCCAGGTGGATATACAAGATCATGTATGCTGTAGATGGTAGTGTAGAGAAGTACGAGGCCAAGTTCATTGCTAAGGGATATGCTCAGAAGGAAAGGATAGACTACGAAGAATCCTTCACCCCTATAGCCAAATATACCTCTATTAGGTCCATTATATCCCTTGCAGTGCAGATGGGATGGGACATTCACCAGATGGATGTCAAATCTGCATTCTTGAATGGGGTGATAGAAGAATAGGTTTACATCGAATAGCCATAAGGCCGCGAAACACATGAGATGAAAAATTATGTATGCAGGTTGAAGAAAGCCTTATATGGAATTAAACAGGCACCTAGAGCATGGTATGGTTGAATAGATGGATACTTGCAGCAGATGGGATTTTTCAAGAGTGACGTGGATCCCAATCTCTACTATCTCATAGTAGAGAATGAGCCTCTAATTTTGGTTTTGTATGTATATGATTTGTTTTTGACAAGATCATCTACGCTCATCAAAGACTGCAAGAATAATCTAGTATAATAATTCGACATGAAATATTTGGGGTTGATGCACTATCTTTTAGGACTGGTAGTTTGGTAGCAGAAGGGAGAAACCTTTCTTAGGCAAGGAAGATACACTACAAAAGTTATAAAGAGATTTAGAATGCAAGACTATAGACCTATGGCTACTCTAATGATTACCAATTGGAAGAAAATAGATGCATCTGAAGATATAGAAGTGGACCCCACCTTGTATAGAAATCTCATAGGGTCTCTCATGTATATGGTCACTACCAAGCCAGACATTTTCTACGTTGTTAATTCCCCTAGTCAGTTCATGGTAGAACCAAATAGGGTGCACTGGGAAGCTGCTAAGAATGTTCTCCAATATATGTGAGGAAGAGTCCAATATGGATTAAAATACACACAAGGTGATGATATCACACTACGTGGATTCACAAATGCAGATTGGGCAAGAAGTGCGGTAGATCGAGAAAGTACCACATGGTATTGTTTCAATATTGGATCAGGAATGACCTCCTGGTGCAGTATGAAGCATAATTCCATAGCACTGAACTCAGATGAAGATGAATATATGAAAGCTATCATAGTTTCATGTGAGGACATATGGCTTAGAAAGCTTCTCGAGAATTTATTCAGAAGGAAGATGGAGGAAACCAAAATTTTATGTGATAATGAGAGTTGCATTAAGCTCTCTAAGAATTCTACTTTTGATGATCATCCAAAGCACATCGACATCAGGTGTCATTTTATTAGAGACTGTGTTTAGCGGGGGGTAGTAAAGTTGCAGTACAATCCCATAGGAGATCAGGTAGCAGACATTCTCACCAAAGCCCCAGGTAGAACAAAGTTTCTTCACTTTAGGGAAAATATGGGAATGATTGAAAATCAGTGTCAGTAGCAAAAACTAAGAAGGAAACACTTGAGATGGATTTCTAGTACAGATGCAACAGTGGCAGTGGCAGTTCCATGGGCAGCATTATAGTTTCAGTAGCAGCGCAGTGGTTGGTGGATAGCTTGTTAGACATCAGTGCCGCAGAGGATGATTCAGGGTCAGAACAATATGCAGCACGAATGTTGTTAGATCACTTTCCTCACTAAGAGGGGGTGGTAATTTTCTGTATCACTGGAAGTTCTCTAAGTCTAAAAACATTTGGAGAGGCTTAGGCACATGTATACTAGAGAACCCATAAATAGTTGTGAAAATTCCACTCATAATATGTTTTATTAAAATAATTAATTATTTTAATGGAGAAACTAAGTCTAAACTTAAGGAAATTAAATAATTAAAGGGCATTGTAAAATAGAATGTGAATATTCTAGAGAACATGGATCAAGTCAAGTTATAATATTAGTCGTTGATTAGAAATTTAATCTCGATCGTTGATCTCTCAATAGAAGACTATAAAGGAAGGCTTGAGGGTCATTTGGAAAACACACTAGTGCAGATACTCATTTTCCCAAGTAAATCTGTTTTCTTAGTGGCTGATGTTCAGCAAGAGAAAATTGATCTAGAGGGATATTTGCAGGTGGAGGATAGATAGATATGTTTGAGCATCAATCTGAGGTGCAGGAGAATGTGACGCAGTAGAAGGAAGAGACAGCATAGAGGCAAGAATGGAACAACGCAGAGGGGTGATGTAGTTCCATGCAGTGCCCATGCAGAACCAATGCAGTAGTGACATAGGAGGCACAAGAGGGTCCTTTCGAGGTATTTTCTCATTGGAAATGTTTGTGAGAAATTTCTCAATGCTATCATAGATAATTTCTCTTCATTAATTTTGATTCTAAATTTTACAAGAAGATTTTTTCTAAATAATAATAGAAACCCTCATCTGATGCACCGGTTTTCCCACATTGTGTTTTTCTGGGGAAAATTGTCCAAAAATCTAT
This sequence comes from Pinus albicaulis, assembly GCA_034641835.2. Taxonomy (NCBI): domain Eukaryota; kingdom Viridiplantae; phylum Streptophyta; class Pinopsida; order Pinales; family Pinaceae; genus Pinus; species Pinus albicaulis. The sequence goes on along the minus strand of CM076583.1, from coordinate 1,004,458,494 downwards.
GTGTCATTCTTGTGCTAGTATTTCCTTATAATTTTTCTCATTGAAGTCCGCAATTGAATATATTTCAATTTTTACTGAAAATATTTCTGTGAATACCTTATTTATGAATAATAAGTAGGAGAAATAATATCAGATATTGCAATAGAATTTCAAGTTGAAATTTTCATAGAGCCTCCATGAGGTGAAGAAATGTTTGTTGAACTTGGTCACCGTTGAACCACTTTCCACGGTGAAGGAGTTGGTCTGCTTTGAAAACTCGATATAGTTGGATCCTCTATTGGTGGGTTTTCTTGATATACGTGTCCATGATCCAATCAATTGTGGCATGTTCCATGCAGACCAGGTTTAACTCTATGGGTATGAGTTGTTCTGCAATATCGAATGTGTCTAGTAATGGTGGAATGTATGGCCGAAGGAAGTCCACATTGAATATTTGGTGCATACCAAGGAATGTTGTAATGTTTAGCTCAAAAAAAATGTCCCATATAGCCTTGTGTATGGCGTACGACCCATATCGAAGAGGGAGAATCTTGTGGTGGGGTCCAAAAAGGTTCTCCTTCTGCAAATGTATCCAAACTTTTTCGCCCACCTGGACTTCTGTGGCACCCGATGATGATCATATCATTGCTTGTAATTAGAAATATATATGTCCAATATTTCATGGACCTAATAGAGGATGTTCTGAATGTGCTTAATGAAGTTGTCCGCACTGTCATATTTTGACTAAACATGAGCCTAATCTTCCTGAGTAGCTGCAAATGGTATGGCCACATCAATGGGACATAGTTGTTGGAATCCCAACCCCACCTAAAAGGGTTTGTGGGAAGTTTAGCTATGGAGAGCTTAGTTGTAGTTGTGCTGGACATAGGGGAGGCTTTCATCCCCTGTGTGTGGATGATTCAAGTTGTACATGCACACATTGTGTATGATCATCATGTTCGTGACCTCTGTTTGGCCATCAGTTTGGGGGTGGAAATTTGTGGAATTAGTGAGCTTGGTATCTAACATCAACCAAAAGCTTGACCAAAATATACTTAGGAACCTATTGTCCCAATCTGAGATAATGGACTGTGGGATCCCAAAGTGCACCCACACTCGTTCAAAGAAGAGTTTAGCATTGGCTTCTGTTGTGATACTCTTCTTGCAGGCTGCAAGAAAGGCCATCTTAGAGAATTTGTTGATGACCAAAAAAACATAGTTGTTTATATTCTTGGTAGAAGGAAGGCCTGACATGTAATCCATGGAGATGGATTCCCAAGCACTACTAGGGGTAGGCAGTGGAATATATAGGCCTTGCTTCTTGATGGTCAGTTTGGTAATGGCGGAGGAAATGTAGCATCTGGTGTACTTCCCAATATCCTGTCAAAGGTTTGGTGAATATAAATACTTCTATAGTATCTTTGATTTTTTCTCCACCCCACAATGTCTAGCGACCCAACTATAGTGTGCTTCCCAAATAATCTTGGCACACTCACTTGAAGAAGCTCATATGTGTCTCGCATGGAATAACAGTGCATCCTGGAGGTGAAATTTTGGAACTTTATTTCCTTCCAGGAGTGTTTGGTATGTGTTGCTAGATTTTGAATCGCTCTTGTAAATATGCGGCCACCTCGAAATATCGTTCCCAAAAGTGTCGAGCACAGTGGTCAGCGCCACGATCGGCAGTTGGCTGAGGCCGTATGCAACATTTTTGGTGCTTACCTTATTGTACTTAATGTTCAAATGGAAATATTCCAAGTATGTCGACCATTTATGATTGTGATCGTTCTGCAAATTCCCTTGTGTATGTATGAATTGCAGAGGTCGGTGGTATGTGTGGATGATTGTTTCCTTCCCTAGAATGTAATGCTTCCATTTTCGGCAAGCCTGCATAATGGAATATATATATTTGTCATAGGTGGGATACTTTTGAACTTTTTTTGAAAGTGTCTCACTGTGATATGGCGTTGGATACCCCTGTTGAGTAAGAATTGCACCAATAGCATAATCGAAGACATTTCTCTCAATCTTAAAAGGTTGTTGTAGGTCTATTAATGTGAGCAATAGTGGAGAGAAGAGTTGATGATTCAACTCGGTGAACGTATATTTTTGGGATTCAAACCAAAATAAGTTTTCTTTCACTCCTCCCTTGGTGACTTGACTCAAAGGCCAAGTGATATGAGAGAAACCCAACACGAAACTATGGTAGAAGTTGGAAATACCCAAAATTCTATGCAGCTTTGTTAGAGTGGTTGGGGATGTCCAACCCTGAATGACCTATATCTTGGTTGGGTCCACATGCACACACGACTCATCAATGGTGTATCCCACATATTGAAATGTGTTCATGCCAAAAGTTCATTTATCCAAATTGGCACATAACGTTTGTTGTTGTAGTGTTTGGAGGACCTGTCGAATGTGGTGGAGGTGCTCTTCCCAACTCTAGCTGAAGATCGGGATGTAATCAAAATACACCACCATGAATGAGTTGGTGAAGGGTCAAAAGATGTCTTCAATGAGCCTCATTAATGTTTTGGGGGCATTCGTCAACCTGAAAGACATGACCAGCCATTCGAAAAGTTTGTCCTTGGATTTGATGGAAATCTTCCACACATTTGAGGTTTCGATTGATAGCTGATGATAACAGGACTTCTAGTTGATCTTGTTTAAATATTTGCCCCCCTTGAGTTGGTCTAGAAGGTCATAAATCCATGGGACCAGATACTATTCTGGAAAGTAATATTTTTTAGCGCCCAATAGTCAATACAGAGTCTCCAAGTCTCATCGTTCTTTTGTACCAGCATGATCAGGCTCTAAGAGGGCGATGAACTTGGCTTGAAGCACCCTTTCTTAAGCAACTCATGAATCCACCTCTTGATTTCATAATCCTCCAAAATAGAGTGTTGATAGATCATTCCAATGGGTAATTTCATGCCCTGGTTCATATCGATGTAGTGCTTGACCTGATAGTGTAGAGTTACCCCTATGGGTGAGGTGAAGATATCCCTGTACTCCTCCATCACCTTGTTCATATGTCGTTGTTTTTCGAAAGATCCATAACTAGAGGTCATGGCCATAATATTCTTCTGTCCATGAGGGTTAATCATAAGAAAAAAATTTCCAGTTTGGGAAATGATCTTACTGCATTGCTTGGAAGTGATCATAAATATGGCGGTAGGTGGCGCTACCTCTGGTATCATGTACAACTTATTTCCCAAAGTAATAATATTGGTGTGAGGCCTAAATTCATACACAGAATGTCACACAAGTATGGTTGGCCTAATAATACATCACAAAATTTAAGAGGAGCAACATTACACAATACCTCATCTATGAAGGGCTTGATTTTGTAGGGGAGGTTGCACTACTAGCTGACGCGGAGATCTTGTCCTTGGTGAATCCACCCGATGGTGTATGGCTGCGAGTGTGTTGTGGTGAGCAGGACTGGCCTCTTCATGACCTCTGCATAAATGATGTTATTTTAGCTCTTGTTTTCGACAATAAACTGCAGCGAAGAACCCTTCACCCACATTTGTGAGTGGAAGAGGTGCTCCCCCTCCTCTACATCTTTGGGCTCATCCTTTTGGATATTTTCGGTGGCAATAGTGGCACTGGGATCTGAATCAATAATATTCTTCCCTTTTTCATTCCCCATGTCGAGTTCTGACTCAGAGTTGGAGCATGCATATAATTCAGAACCCTTCAACTTGGCCACGAGTGACTGCTTTTATCAACACTCACTCGTGTTGTGAGTGGACCTCTTATGGAACTCACACCACTTCCTCGTGTCCTTCTTTATCTTTGTGGTATTTTTCTTTTCTTGCAACTTCAACAGGTTGTCCTAGGTTGCCCCTCCTTGGCCTTTTCCTTTGTTCTGTGGTTTAGGGGCCCCTTGCCCTTGCTTCAGATTCACATATCCAAAGTCTCGCTTCTTATGTTTCAACTTTTCTCGATCTTGACATCGTATTGATAGGTGGCACCAACCGAGGAGATGTTGAGGAACTCCATTTTGTCTTGGATGTACTTATGAAAATAACCATGGTACTTGGGTACCGAATTCCGCTCTTAATCCTTGATACCTAGCTTCGTGCGAAGGGCATGAAAATAATTTGTGAACTTCAACACATCTTGGTCCCTTTCCTATCGTAATGTAGCCCACTTTATTTATTTATATTCATAGCTACCGATAGGGTAATATTGTTCCTTGATGGCATATCATAAAAAAATTACAAGTGGATGTGTTGAAAATAGTGAGGATTACCCCTCATCACTTTGCTCACAGTAGGTTTCCCATGAGTCCTTGACATGGGGGACAACTTTCAGGAGTGCAAAAAGTAATATTTTCCGAGTTGGAAAATTCATGAACTAAAAAATATCCCTCCAGTAGATTTAACCGTCTATCTATAGTGTCTGCATGTATCCGACCTTAAAATATTGAAATTTCAAAGTTAAATTGTACCTTAAAAGGATTGGTGCCTCCAGAGTGGCGGTCGGATGAAGATGTGTCGCTTGTGTGTAGCCGTCGAAGAATCTGGGAAAATTTATTCATCATCACATTCATTTGTCTCTCGAGGGCCTCCTAAAGCGATATTTTGAAAGGATCTCCTACTCTCTCATCTTTATTTTCTTTTTCCACAGGAGGTCATCGGGGTTTGCGAGTCTAATATTGTAAAGGTTCAACTAGATCGAGCCCTAACTCCTTATACATTGACCTCATTGGGGACATGCAAATAAAAACTGAGGAAGAGCAAAACGCTCTGATACCATTGATCTGAACTTATGCATGAATGCAACTGAATATAGATATAAACATAAAAATAGAAGTGTAGGAGAAATAAAACTTTTTCATTAAATATCAAAGAACTGAAATATGCTTACATACAGAATGGAAATAGATTAGCCCAGGCGATGGTAGTTTATCTCTGAGAAGATATATGGTGGCTACATTCCTTTGAACTATCTTATAATGAAGCTTAAGGGCATTTTTATTATTGAAAAACAAGGGAAAACCCTAAACAGCCAAAACCCTAACCCCGGGAGATGGAACGCCAAGATTTTGTGGGCCCCGTTGGGGTTAGTTGGGCAGCCAACTTCCTGGGGTTGTAACTTGGTCATATTATCTCCATTTAGTGCGTATGATACCTTTTCGGAAATATATCTTCGAGTACTATAGTATTTTATGCATACCCCTAGCTACAATTATGGGCCTATTGAGGACCTAAAAAAAACGTCGCTTAGGGGGTCAAAACTGCTCCAGAAGTGAAGGACCCGAAAAACTACTAAAAATAGTAAATATTTCTATAAACAAGGAAAATAATGAAACCAACTCGAGTTCTAGGTGGAATAGGTGGGTGGCCACCAATATCCACCTAGATCACAACCATGGTAAACCAGGTTTATTTTAGTGTTTATAATATTTCTATTCGTATTTATATACCTTGGGTTTATAATATCAATCGTGGTAAAAAATTGTCAATCATAGCCAACCATGGTCAACCATGGTCGAATGTCTCATTGTGACAATGATTGTCTTTATATGAAAATCAACCATGGTCAAACATGGTCCAATGTCACATTGTGACAAATATCGTGTCGATATGAAATTCAATCATGATTAACCATGGTTAACCATGGTCCAATGTTGCATTACTACAAGGATTATCTAAATATGTAAATTAATCATGGTCAACCATGTTTATTTCAGGATATATAATTTTTATCTTAGGGTTCATATACCCTAAGTTTATAATTTTTATCCCTTGAGTTTATCATTCCCTTGGGTTTATAATATCAATCCATTGGGTTTATTAATCTAAGCGTTCATATTCCTAGGGTTTAATATTTTTCCCTTAGGTTTATAATCCCTGAGGCTTTTAGTATTAATCCCTAATCTTTATTATTCCCTTGGGTTTATAATATCGATCATGGTCAACCATGTTTTATAAATTCAAATGGGTCAACCATAGTCAAAAATCGCATTGTGACAAATATTGTCTCAATATGATAATCAACCATGGTCAACCATGGTCCAATGCCACATTGTGACAAATATTCTGCGGATTTGAAAATCAATCATGGTCAAGCATGGTCAACGATGTTCCAACATCACATTGTGACAAGGATTGTCTCAATATGAAAATAAACCATTTTCAATGACGTTTATTTTAGTTTTTATAATATTTATATTAGCATTTATATAACTTGGGTTTATAATATTTGTATATTGGGTTTAATATTATTCAACCATGGTCAACAATTGTTAACCATGTTTTATAAAATCAATCACAGTCAACAATGGTCCAATGTCGTATTGTGACAAAGATTCTCTCTATATGAAAATCAATTATTGTCTCAACCATTGTCTAATGTCACATTATCACAAATAATGTTTCAATATGATAATCATCATCAAACATGTTCAACCATGGTCAATCATGGTAAACCTTGGTTGACCATGGTCATCCATGTTTTATAAAATTAGAAATGGATATCCATGGTCGAACGTCGCATTTTCATAAATATTTTGTTGATATGAAAATAGACCATGGTTAAGCATGGTCAAATAAGGTTCAACATCGCATTATGACAAGCATTTTCTCAATATGAAAATCAACCATAGTCAACCATGTTTATTTTAGTGTTTATGATATTTATTTTAGTGTTTATATAACTTTGGCATATAATATTAGTCCCTCGGGTTTAATATTATTCCCTTGGGTTCATAATCCCTTGGGGTTTTAGTATTAATCCCTTTGGTTTATACTATCAATCCCTTGGGTTTTTTATTCTCTTAGGTTTATAATATCAATCATGGTCAGCCATGGTAAATGATAGCCAGCCATGGTCAACCAGGGTCGAATGTCACATTGTGACAATGATTGTCTGAATATGAAAATAAAGCTTGGTCAACCATCCTCCAACATCGCATTTTGACAAATATTGTCTCAATATGAAAATAAATCATGTTCAAGCATGGTCCAACAACACATTGTGACAAGGATTGTGTCGATATGGAAATCAACCATGCCCAACCATGTTTATTTTAGGGTTTATAACATTTACCTTATGTTTTATATACCTTGGGTTTATAAATTTTATCCCTTGGGTTTATTATTCCCTTTGGTTTATAATATTGATCATGGTAAACTATGTTTTATAAATTCAATCATGGTTATTTTAATGTGTTATTTTAATTTTTCATGCAGGGTTGTTTTGGCATATGGTCTGGCATTCAATTGCACACTTACTGAAAGCATTGTCAATTTGTCTTGCAGGTGGTGTGAACAAACTTGTTGATCTTGTTGGAGTCACCCTTGGGGCGAGGGGCAAAATGTTGTCTTGGAGAGCAAGCATGGTTCTCCGAAAATAGTAAATGATGGTGTGACAGTAGCTAAGGAGGTAATTTGTAGATGTGTGCTCTGGTTTTCTTTTTAACGTTGTATTAGTTCCCCCTCTTAAATGTCTTAGATTTGGTAGGCATAATTTGAAAACTCAAGGTGAAAGGAAACATATTTGTTACCCAGTGGTCTACTTGGCCTATGGACTAGCCACATTAGATTAATGCATAAAAGCTGTGGGATCACATCCATAGGTTTTTATTCTCTTAGGTTTATAATGTCAAACATGCTCGGCCATGGTAAATGATAGCCAGCCATGGTCAACCAGGGTCGAATGTCACATTGTGACAATGATTGTCTGAATATGAAAATAAAGCTTGGTCAACCATCCTCCAACATCGCATTTTGACAAATATTGTCTCAATATGAAAATAAATCATGTTCAAGCATGGTCCAACAACACATTGTGACAAGGATTGTGTCGATATGGAAATCAACCATGCTCAACCATGTTTATTTTAGGGTTTATAACATTTACCTTATGTTTTATATACCTTGGGTTTATAAATTTTATCCCTTGGGTTTATTATTCCCTTTGGTTTATAATATTGATCATGGTAAACTATGTTTTATAAATTCAATCATGGTGAACCATAGTCAAGCATCACATTGTGACAAATATTGTCTCAATATGAGAATCAACCATGGTCAACCATGGTCCAATGTTGCATTGTGACAAAGGTTCTGTAGATTTGAAAATCAATCATGGTCAACCATGGTCTAATGTCACATTGTAACAAGGATTGTCTTGATATGAAAATAAACCACGGTTTGCAACCATGGTCAATGATGTTTATTTTAGTGTTTAAAACATTAATATTAGGGTTCATATACCTTGGGTTTATAATATCTGTACGGTGGGTTTAATATTATTCAACCATGGTCAACCATGGTCCAACGTCGCATTGTGACAAATATTGTCTGTATATCAAATCAATCATTGTGTCAACCATGGTCTAATGTCTCAGTATGACAAATATTGTCTCGATATGATAATCATGATCAACCATGCTCAACCATGGTCAATCATGTTCAACCTTGGTCGACCATGGTCAACCATGTTTTATAAAATCCAACATGGTTATCCATGGTCAATCATGGTCAACCATGGTCAAACGTCTCATTGTCACAAAGATTATGTTGATATGAAAATATACTATGGTTAATCATGGTCAACCATGTTCCAACATCACATTGTAACAAGGACTGTCTCAATATGAAATTCAATCATGGTCAACCATGTTTATTTTAGTGTTTATAATATTTATCTTAGGGTTTATATAACTTGGGTGTATAATATTAGTCCCTTGTGTTTATGATTCTCTTGGGTTTATAATATCAATCATGATTAACCATGGTCAGCCATAGCTAGCCATGGTGAACCATGGTTGAATGTCGCATTGTGACAATGATTTTACAAATATGAAAAGCAATCATGGTCAACCATTCTCCAACGTCACATTGTGACAAATATTGTCTCAATATGAAAATTAGTCATGGTCAAGCAGGGTCCAACAAAGCATTGTGACAAGGATTGTGTCAATATGTAAATTGACCATGGTCAACCATGTTTATTTTAGGGTTTATAATATTTACCTTAGGTATATACCTTGGGCTTATAATTTGTATCCCTTGGGTTTATAATTTTATCCCTTGGGTTTATTATTCCCTCTAATTTATAATATCAAACCCTTCAGTTTATTAATCTAAGGGTTCGTATTCCTAGGATTTAATATTATTGTCTCAATATGAGAATCAACCATGGTCCAGTGTCACATTGTGACAAATATTATTTCAATTTGAAAATCTATCATGGTCCAACTTCACATTGTGACAAGGGTTGTCTAAATACCCAAATCAGCCATGGTCAACAATGTTTATTTTATTGTTTAGAATACTTATATTAGGGTATTTCTACCTTCGGTTTAATTATTAGTCCCTTAGGTTTAATATTATTCAACCATGGTCAACCATAGTTAACCATTTTTTATAAAATCAATCATGGTCAACCATGGTTATTCATGTTTAACCATGGTCCAACGTCCGATTGTGACAAATATTGTCTCAATAGGAAAATCAATCATTGTCTCAAACATGGCCCAACATCACATTATGAAAAATATTGTCCCAATACGATAATAATCATCAACCATACTCAACCATGGTCAGTCATGGTCAATATTGGTCAACTATGGTCAAACATGTTTTATAAAATCAAACATGGTTGTCCATGGTCAATCATGGCCAATCATGGGAAACCATGGTTAAATGTCACATTGTCACAAAGATAATTTTTATATGGAAATGAACTATGGTTAAGAATGGTTAACCATGGTCCAATGTCGCATTGTGACATTTATTATCTCAATATAAAAATCAACCATGATCAACCATGGTTAACCATGTTTATTTTAGTGTTTATAATATTTATCTTATAGTTTATATACGTTGGGTTTATAATATTAGTCCCTTCCATTTAATATTATTCCCTTGGGTTCATAATTTATTGGGTTTATAATATAAATCATGGTCAACCATGGTTAATCATACTCAACCATGGTTGAAAGTCGCATTGTGATAATGACTATCTCAATATGAAAATCGACCATGGTCAACCATGGTCTAACGTCATATTGTGACAAAGGTTGTCTCGATATGAAAATAAATCATAGTCAAGCATGATCAACCAACATCCAACATCGCATTGTGACAAGGACTATCTCAATATGGAAATAAAATAAGGTCAACCATGTTTAACCACGTTTATTTTAGGGTTTATAATTTTAACCTTAGGGTTTATATACCTTGGTTTTATAATGGTCAACCATGTTTTATAAAATCAATCATGGTCAAAGAAGGTCCAACATTGCATTGTGACAAATATTGTCTATATATCAAAGCTAATCATTGTCTCAACCATGGTACAATGTCGCATTATGGGAAATATTGTCTCAATATGATAATCATCGTTAACCATGCTTAACCATGGTCAATCATGGTAAAACTTGGTGGACCATGGTTAACCATTTTTTATAAAATCAAACATGGTTATCCATGGTCAACCATGGTCAACCATGGTCGAACGTCGCATTGTCACAAAGATTGTGTTGATATAAAAATCGACCATGGTTAAACATGGTCAAACATGGTCCAACATCGCATTCTGACAAGGATTGTATCATATGGTAATGGTCGACCATGGTTAACCATGTTTTATAAAATCAAACATAGTGGTCCATAATGTTTTTAATGTCATGCAATCAAGGCATAGGCCTTGCAGTTCTTGTTTTCCCAGATGGCAAGCTCTTTGTCTGAAGTGGGCTTCTCTGGTGGATCTTCTGCTTGTCCTTCACAGATTCCTCTCCACAGCTCATTAAAAACACTGGTGTAAAAATGGACATTCCTCTCATAGCATATGTTAAGGCATTATATCCGACTTACTCACATTATCTTGAGTCTTTGCAAGCAAGTGGAAACCTTGAACAAATCACCTTTGATAAACTTGAGCAGAAGTTTGCAGAAAGAGAGAAAGCTTTTGGGAAGATGACAGTCCCTTCATCTTCCGAAGAGGCTGCATATTTGGCACATAGAGAAAAGAATCATGCTCCGGATTCATCCAGAGGAAGAGGTGGCAGAAGAGGAAGAGGAAGAAGGAACTTCACAGAAAGGGGGGGCAGACAAGCTGACAAATCCCATCTTCATTGCACACGGTGCAATAGATATGGACATGATGCACCCAAATGCAGAACACCATGGAACAAAATTGAGCAGCACAGAAATCAAGACAAAGGTAAAACCAATGACAAAGACAAAGGTAAAGCACATGAATCCGCTCACTATGTTCTAGCACATTGTAACAATGGAGTAACTGAAAACCTCTTTGATGTTTCATTTACTTCATGGAGAGATGATTGGTTGCTAGATTCAGGGGCAACATGTCACATGACATTTAGAAAAGATTTTTTTGAAGATTTCACTGACAAAGTTGATGGAGCAGTATATTTCGCAGATAAATCCAAACTCAAGCCATCGGGGCTTGGCACAGTCAGGCTTAAACTGCCTGGTCTTCCTGATCATATCCTACATGAGGTTCTATACCTCCCGGAGTTGAAGAGAAACTTGCTGGCCCTGATCGAAATCCGGCAGCAAGGACACTCAGTTCACTTGTTTGATGGCAAGGCAGACGTCAGATCAGCATCAGATCACTCACTTGTCATGGAGGGAATAGAAGAAGGGAGACTCTTGAAGCTGAAAGGTTCATCTGCTCATGCTCAGAACTTTGCATTTAGTTCATATCATGATGAAGGTACATTTCCATCAAGTCTTTTATGGCATGCTAGATTTGGACACTTAAATTATGAAAACCTTCGTTTGTTGAAGAAAAATGGTGTTGATGGACTGCCTACAATTCCTAGAAAACCTAAGGAATGTGATGCATGTATTCTAGGAAAGCATAGCAAACAGCCATTTCATGATTCACACTCAAGAGCACATAGGAAACTTGAACTTGTTCATTCGGATTTATGTGGCCCTATGCCTATTGCTTCTGCAAATGGAAACAAATACATGATGACATTTATTGATGACTACACCAGAATGTGTTGGATTTACTTACTGAAGAATAAGTCTGATGCTTTTCAAACTTTCAAGAATTTTCATGTATGGATTGAAAATGATGCACAAACACATATTGGCTCTCTACGTATTGATAATGGAAAAGAATACACTTCAAACGAATTTGAAAATTATCTTCGTCAACATGGAATCAAACATCAAACCACTGTGCCATATAATCCACAACAGAACGGTGTAGCTGAAAGAATGAACAGAACCATCTTAAATATGGTCCGCTCCATGTTATTTTTTAAGAATGTAAAATTGATGTTTTGGGCTGATGCAGTTCTATGTGCTGTTTACATAAAGAATAGGTGTCCTTCAAGTTCAATTAGAAACAAAACTCCTTTTGAAATGTGGCATGGCCACATGCCTTCGGTAAAGCATTTCAGGGTCTTTGGGTCCATTTGTTATGCCTTGATACCCAAGGGACAAAGGAACAAACTTGGTGCTAGAAGCAGAAAATGTATCTTCTTGGGGTACTCCAATACCTCCAAAGGATATCGTCTCTATGATGAAGCAAATTAGAAGTTTGTGATAGCAAGAGATGTCATATTTCTTGAATCATCCAAGAGTGACAAGGTTGTTGAGCGGCAACTTGATCGCCTGGATAGATTCACACATGCAAAGTCTTTCAAAGAATTTGATAATGTGATTCCACACCTTGAAGGGGGATTCCGATATTGAATCAAACTGTGGAATCATTTCCTGAACCACACTCTCCCCCACATGAAGAAACAACCACGGATGACACATTGGATGATGTGATTGACAGAATTGGGAGATTGAATCTTGAATCAATCCCAACTCGGTCAAGTGACCAGCCAGGGCCATCTCAGAAAGGTCCCCCCAAATGGCTGACAAAGACACTGGAGGATGTTCATCCTGATGAGGTTGGAAAAACAGGAACAAGAAGTTCCACTCAAGAGATCGAAGGTGATGTAGATAATTCTAATTCCCCTGTTGATATGGATATTGCTTATAACTGTGAGTTGAGTTTGTCTACAGATCATGAACCAACTTCCTTCAAAGAAGCCGCTTCTCATGATGAATGGAAAGAAGCGATGCAGAAGGAGTATGATGCCTTGATAAAGAATGGCACTTGGAAGTTGGTTGATCCGCCTTTGGGAGCGAAACCAATTGGTTGTAAGTGGGTCTACAAGAACAAGTACAAGGCAGACGGCTCACTTGACAAGCACAAGGCCAGGCTTGTGGCAAAAGGATTCGCACAGAAGGAAGGAATTGATTATGAAGAAACGTTTGCTCCCACAGCAAAATGGACCACCATCTGGACTCTCTTTGCCTTAGCAGCTCAGAGTGGATGGAAAGTTCATCAGATGGATGTAAAAACAACGTTCTTGAATGGAGATCTGAAGGAGAAAGTTTATATGTCCCAGCCAGAAGGATTTGTGATAAAGGGTCAAGAACACAAAGTTTGCAAACTTGTGAAATCCTTGTATGGCCTCAAGCAAGCACCACGAGCCTGGTATGAGAAGTTGACCGAGCATCTTCTGAAACTTGACTTCAAACACTTTGATCTTGATGATGCAACTTTGTTTGTTAAGAAAGTTGGAAAAACAGTTGTATATCTTGTGGTATATGTAGATGATCTTTTGGTAACAGGAAACAATGAGAGCTATATTGCATCCATGAAGAAAGAGTTGAAGAAAGGTTTTGAAATGATTGATTTGGGTCATGTTCATTACTATTTGGGTATTGAAGTAATTCAACATCCTAAATTCATCTTTCTTTCTCAGAAGAAGTACATTGGAGATCTCTTGAATAAATTTGGCATGGATGATTGTAAACCCTTAGGCACTCCAATGGAACAAAACTTGAAGCTCACATCAGTTGAAGGGAAGGAATTTGAGGATGCAACTAAGTATAGACAGCTTGTAGGAAGTCTTATCTATCTGACCACCACCAGACCTGACATCTCATTTGCTGTTGGAATCCTCTCAAGGTTCATGCGAAAACCTTGTGAAGGACATTGGTCTGCTGCAAAAAGAGTACTAAGGTACTTGAAGGGGACTCAAGACTTTGGACTCAAATATACACAGGTAGGCGACTTCATCTTAACCGGATACTCTGATTCAGACTTTGATGGCGACAAAGAAACAGGGGTGTCTACTACAGGTTACACCATGAGTCTTGGATCGGGAGCTGTCTCATGGAGATCACGCAAACAGTCAGTTCCAGCAGATTCCACGACCGAGGCAGAATATGTGGCAGCAGCTGAAGCAACAAAGGAAATTGTGTGGCTTCGGAAAATCCTGGAAGATTTGCAGATGAAACAGATGTATTCCACTCCACTCATGATCGACAACACTTCTGCAATAAAGTTGGCCAAGAACCCAAAGTTCCATGATCGAGCAAAGCACATCAATACAAAGTACCATCTAATTCGACATCATGTTCAGGCCAAAACCATCCATCTACATCATTGTTCCACAAATGAGCAAACTGCTGACATCTTCACCAAAGCACTTGGAAGAGAGAAGTTTGAAAAGTTCAGATCGATGCTTGGACTCACCAACATCCCTTCGGATTAAAGGGGGGAATGTTGACACCTAATCCTATAGATGGGTGTGCACATTTATTTTTGTATATTATTTGTTATTAGGAAATAAGGAAGGCCAAGAGTCATTGGGAGCTGAATCCCAATAGCCTCACCTCCCATCTATATAAGCATGTACATTCTTCAGCTAATATACATTGCAGATTTGAGGAGTTACCTCCTGGTTTGACATTAAC